>VZTY01022617.1:0-11275 GCA_013400935.1 Turnix velox
TGTTTCTTTTAAACATGAATTTCAGGGGAGAATCTCTAGCAAGATAAGAGTGTGAGATGCAAAAAGCCTTGATTTCTGCATGAAATAGATGAATAAGGTTATGTGCTGTTGGCTGGTGTTTCTGTCTCATCTGTGGGAGGTCCCAAGTTGAAAAACCTGCAAGCTGCAATTTCAAGTGATGAAAAGAAAAGCTCTTTAGGGCTCCAGCTGGAATTGCAAAACTGCCAGCCTGTTGTGGTCTATTCTAAACATAGGCAGGACATTTCTTCTCTACTGTTTGAGGGGAAAGTAGATGTTGAAGACTTGAAAGGCAACGTTCCCTTTAAATGGAAGAGTAGTACTAGGATGAGCAATGTGCAGCTGATGGATGTTCCCCAAACCAGTGAATAAAACAAAAGCCCAGAAGGCTGTGAGTATGCAAGGATGGCAAAGGCTGGCTACAGATGCCTTCTTCTGCTTTCAAATAAAGCAGCAGGCAGGTTTATGAAGCAAAGTAGCTCAAAGGCACAGTTTTGTGGTGTGTGAAGTCTGTGGCTGCTGTAGAACACATGCCATGGTGTAAAACCTGCTGGGGGTTCTGCTGGCCCCTAGGGTAAAGGAGCTGACTATAATGTATAGACACAGATTATTTAGAATTTTGAAAGCAGGAGCTTTTTTTGAAATCTGAGCCCTTTAATAAGCAACAGAGGGAAATAAAACTTCCAGAGCATCACTTTTGCTGTCCTAAGAAATGTGCTTGAGACAGGAGCTGCCAGAGAATGAATCACCCAGCACAGGCACTTGTAGGGGGGAATGGCCTTTCTGAGGGAACAAGGAGAGTGGGAAACTATCTGCTTCCAAAATGTTTGCTGTCTGAAAAGGCAGTTCTGCAGCAGGACACGTTTGTGTGTCTCACATCTGAGAGTACTTGAATGCAAGCCCATGAAATTGCTTGAGTAGCTGGAGTAACTAAATACAACAATGTGGTTCTGGCAGATAACACAAACCATTTTCAGAAAAGGAAAAAAAAAGAAACTTGTTTGGGTAAAACAAGGCTCTATCCTGGCAGACCCGTGTTTGTTGCAAAATTTTGTCCTCTTTTTGCAGGATGATGAGTGTATCTGGTACATCTGTATTTCTTTTTAAACTCCATAATGTGCTTCTCAAATGTAGTTAATAGGTGTATGTGTTTAGCTCTGACCAGAAAATGTATTACTTTGTTGAATTTACTTGATACATTCTGAGCTCTGTACTCACACCAGCACTAAGTACAGTAACTGTGCTGAGAGAGAAGATACAAAATCCAGTTCTGAAGCCCTTGTTGTTCAATGAATGCAGAACAACTGACCTCTAGCAGGGCATTTCAATGGACTTTGCACCATGTCAGTCACTTTCCTGTGGATCTTTTGATGCTCCTAAATAGATATCCTTCAGCCATAGCCACTCTGTGTCTAAATGAAGCAAGTCACCCCCCCTCAGAGAGCTGAGAGGATGCTTCTGAAGCTGTGTAAACATGCTGTCATTCATTTGTTCATTCTTCTATATCATTAAACAGCTGTTGTCACAGAAGGACATGGATTTCTGCCCAGGTACCTCTCCTGGTGGTAGATTAGATTGTGGCAGTAAACTCATGACACAAAAGTTATGTCTCAGTGTCTGTAGTGTTGCACTTGTGAAACTGAAGCCTTTTTGAGCCAGTGAGTTGTTCACTAACATTACACTGAGGGCACAGAATTTCTTCTAGAAAAAGCTCCTTCCAGCCATCTCCCAAAGAAATTGTGATGATGAGGAAAGGAACTAGGCTGCTTTTTGTAGAAGTTTCTGAATATCTATTAATAATACATCTTAGTTGCAAGTATTTATTAGTCTTCTCCTGCTGTCCTTAGCCTGTGGTCAATACCCATTATTTTCTATCAATCTAACTAGCAGACACAATCAAATGACAGTGAATATATCTCCCTATGAAAGCTGCCATCAAATTTTCCACTAAAATCCATTTCTTCTTCCACCGCTTCTAATAAAGGAATTTAAAGTTAGATTAGTTTGAAGCAATTTTTTTTTCTTCCAGCTGGCAAACAATTAGTTTTATGGAAGTTGAAAAATGAAAGGGGGATTGTTTTAAAAACAGTATTTGCTCCTGTGGGCTTTTTGAGAGAGCCCACAGAGGGTGGCTCCCCTGCTGTTCCACCCCACTCTGCCCACCTGCTTAATGCAAGGCAGGAACCTCAAGTCATTTGGGGTAATTAATCAAAGTACAGCCATACTGAGATGCAGAGGAAGGCTAATGGAGTCATTAGAGTGACAGCACTGAGAATTCAGCAGGATTAGAGATGCGTGCAGCTAAACCTCTCTAGGTGGGATTTTGATGAGGAAAGATTAAAAAAAAGTCAGTTTTGAATACCTTACCTCGTGCATCTATTTTTGACCTGGATGTATAGCTCAGTGGGGAGAGCATCACACTCCTAATCTGAGGGTCAGGGGTTCAAGTCCCAGTCCAGGTATGAGGCTTGTCAGTGTTGGGCTGATGGTTGGAATAGATGATCTGAAAGGTCCCTTCCAACCTAGATGACTATGACTTTGTCCCAGAAAGGGAAGGGAGGGTCACTTCTCTGCCCTGTCCCTGTCAGAGCCAGAGTTTTGTTCCATTCTCATAGTTTCACCCTCTCTAACTCTTATCCTTTGTGTTTGTGTGCACACAGGACACTGAAGTCCTTAACACAGCCATCCTCACAGGCAAAATGGTGTCTGTTCCAGTCAAGGTCGTTGCTGTGGAGGAGGATGGCTCCGTGGTGGATATTTCAAACTCCACTGAGTGCAAATCAGCTGATGAAGACATCATAAAGGTAAGGCACTCAGTGGAAAGCTTGTGAAGTGGGAAAGTTTGATTTGGTGAGTTGGTCTCATTGTCCATGCTATCCTTTTAATCTCACCTGATTAGTGGCAGGGAATCAGCACCAGCATCATGCTTCACTGGGATCATATTCCAGTGACTCTCAGCTTCATCCCCACCTGTGTGTGGGAGCTGAGAGGTTAATGGGCTCTGCAGCCCTTTACAAAACCCTTGAAATGATGGCTCTGCAGAGGTGAGAGGTTTATAGCAGTGACACATTCCCCATGGAAACAGGAAATGAGTAGGGAGATGAGGATACTGACTGGTACTGAGGAGTTGTAGTTTACCTCTCTGCTTCACTGCTCACCTTCCCTGTAGAGCTGCTGGGCTGTGTCTCAGCAATAGCATGGTGACAGGAGGAAGCCCCATACCTAGATGGCAAAGACTGTGCATCTTATTGTTTGTATCTGTAGCCTGGTGCATCTCAGCTAAAGCCTAGTTAAATATCATAGAATCATAGAGTCATAGAATAGTTTGGGTTGGAAGGGACCTTAAAGATCATGGAGTTCCAACCCCCCTCCCACTAGATCAGGCTGCTCAGTGCCCTGTCCAGCCTGGTCTTAAACACCTCCAGAGAGGGGGCATCCACAACCTCTTCCAGTGTTTCACTACCTTCACCATAAAAAATTTCTTCTTATGTCCAGCCTGATTGAGATGCTTGCAGTTTATCAAATGTATAAATTAGAGCTTTGTATGTTTCCTAGCTAATTAGGTAAAAAAATCCACCCCTTTTCCCCTTAATCTTTATGAATCATACCAGAGAGGCAAGAGAGTGCTGCAGAGCTCTCTACCATATGTCAACTGCTGAAATATGGGGTTTTGGGTTTTGTTGAAATATCAGAGGATGTGGCATACGGGTCAGCAGATTCTGCTGAAATGAGTAACACAACCACTTGCTGCACTTGTCTTACAGACTGCAGTTGCTACACAGCAACAGGTGGGAACCTGTGTTGTTCTTTGCTTGTGCTTAAACTTCAGACACAGAGTTGTATTTGTACACAAAGCAGCTCCAAGTGTAGCAGCAATGATGCCAACATCTCACTAAATCCCATATTGAAGAATTAATATTCTGTACACAGTACACATTACACACAGTTTATGGCAAAATATATGTGTGTATCTTCCTGAAGTTATTTTTAAACACACACAGTCTTCAAAGCCAGATGAGAAAAAAATTGTTGTGTCTGGGAGAAGATCCGTTAAGAGCAGACCATGCCAATATGTGCAATTACACAGATTTCAGCAAAGATGTTTATGATGTCTTCCAAGGGACCAGCTGCTGCTTCAGAGGAAGAAAACAATTGTATGGTTTAGTGTCTCTGAGAGCAGAAATGCAAAAGGCACAGATCCCAGCCCTGGGTGACAGTCATTAGCCCAACCTGCATTGCTCAGGATAAACTCTGGATATTCTACCCTGAGAGATGAACAGAGCAAGCAGCTCAGCCCAGGCTCAACAAAAGGAAATGCAGCAATAAGAAGCTGATAGCAAGAGAAAATGACAAACCTGTGGAGGCTTTTTCTCCAAGTTCTGTCAGAAATTATCTATAATGCAGCTGGACATTTAAATATTTGAATTGCAGATGTGTGAACCTCGTGGATACCTCTTGAATTGTCTCTCTAGCTGGGAAAATTAATGATGATTCCCATTGTCATCCAAACCAAATGGTGCTCACAGCTAAAATTCTGCAACTAGCAAAAGTATTGGAGTGACAGAGGTTTTCCAGAGGGCAGAATTAATCAATGTGGAAGTTAAAACAGGCATTAGCTGTCAGCTACAGGCTGAGAATAAAAACTCTGTATCTTTCACCCTCTCCACTGGTGTGAGAGCTGAGAGATCTGAGACTGGACAGCAAGTGATGCTTTCTGCATGCCATGGCATCTCACTTTTGTGTTTGGGCACAAAAATTGCAAGTTAAAATGTCCTTACAATGCTGAATAATTCAACCCAGAAACAGGCTTTATTTGCAGAGGTTCCTAGGCTGGGGCAGATGGGTGGTGATGAGCACACTTGGTATCCAGCCCTTTGCCTTGCGCTGCTCTAGCTGGATTTTGAATGCAGCCTGAGTATATGATTTTGTGGTTTAATTTCCCCACACCTGTGTTTTAGTAATTTGTTCTGAGATGCGTTCCCTTGAGATACATAATTGGAGGATGGAGATGATGAGGCTGACACTCCATCATCATTTTGAAGTTGATTTATTTGACATAAAATTCACCTACCATTGACAGCAACCAGCTCCCTTTCCCAGTGGTAGGAGGCATTTTCGTTCTTGTTATGTTTTTAATTATTAATGTTTTGCATTCTTACCATACAGAACTAGAAATCAGAGTGAGAACTATTTTGATTTCTCTCTTAGGAACAAAATTAAAAGGAGAAATAGCAGGTAACTAGGCAGATCTTTGTACATTGTGAGGGGTAATCCTTTATTCAGATACTTGTAGAAACAAGCAGTGCAGCTCAGCAGTGAGGAGGGGAATGGGATTAGGGAGGCAGTGGAGAATGGGGATTGTCCAGCAGGACATCTGCACTGTCAGAAATTATAAGTTCCTAGGAGGAAATACTATCTCCTATTTATATGTTTTATTTATTAGCTCTTTTCTGGGTTGCTGTTTCTGAGATTACTGTTTGGATTTTAATTCTCAACCTGTCCCCAGCAGAGTTTAGGCTTTTATCTGCAAGTGTAAGAGAAAATGTGTAAGAAACACACTACTTCCTTTGATCTCTTACACTCAACATTATCTTCTACACAGCAAAATAAATGTTTGCCCTTCCTTCTTGTTTTCCTTCTTAACTCATTTCTCTCTCTAGAGGCTCAGCAAGCACCAATTTTCCAAGTGAGTTTTTAATGGCCTGAGCCCTGGGTGATTACTGCCTTGCAATCTTGTTGCTATTTGATGCAATCACTGTTTCACACTGTAATGATATCCTTTCCCCCTCACACTGAATGGCCAGCTGATAACAATTGGCTGCAAAGAAATGTGAAATTCTGCTAGACAGCACTGTGTGAAAGAATAGAACCTCTGACTGTCTTCTTCAGCCAAGTGCATGAAGGTTATTGTGGAGCCAAATGGGACACAAAGAAATTTACTGCTCCAGTATTAAGAGGATGGGCTGGGGAGGTGAGGAGGGAAGGAAGGAAGGAGAAACCAGGAAAGCAGCATGCTGAACTATTTCTCACTAGTGGAATGATTCCTTTGAAAGGACCTTTCAAGAGTACAGACGAAAGATTTCAATACACCAGTACTGGAAAACCACAGATTTAAATGGTCCCTGCCATGCTGAAGCTGTAGCCTTCTACATTTCCCCAGCCTGTGGTGAGTTTAGCATTGACTGTCATTGCATTACAGTAGACATTGCAGTTCCCACATCTTTTAGGACAATAAATCAGAAGAAAGCCTCTCATTTACTTCCACAAGTTTTGGATCCAAGCTGAAAAGGTTACCCATTACTTCCCATTTTTCTTTCACACATGAGAACAGAGTACCATCTGGTTTGCCAACTGACTTTATGTCTGGGCTAAGACCAAAAGCAAAGTGACCACCACTAGCTTTTAGTTATTGGTATCAGACAATTTCTTCTCATGTGAATGAGTTGATGGACCAGCCACTATGTATGGCAGGAAGAAAGGTAACTAGGCAAACTCTTCCAAAGACACTAGTGTCTTAACAGTGATTTGATATAATCTCTTAATCTGCATATGGTGATGATAAATCAGTGGGGAGTGCAGAAACAATTAACCTTTAATTCTGACAGAATTCTTCAGCTTCATGTTTTGTAGAAAAAGGGAAACTAAATGCTCATTAGTAAAGGAAATTGGTACAGGGAGCAGAGTTCATGCACTCCCTTTAGCTGCCCCACAGCCCTCAGAATGGAGCACCAGAGCATCTCTCCTTGCCAGTAGCTGCAACATTGAGGTGGTGTCAAAGTGGTTACTAATGAGCTGCAGTGAAGGGAGGCTGAGCAGCAGGCTGGAAGCAAAACCCACCTTCTTCTGTCCTCCCCTTTCAACCTGTGCCCCCACCAAACTCAGTATCCCCAGCTGGAATGGCAAGCTGAAAGGGCTGAGAGCAGCTGCTCTGCACCTGGGACTGAAATCCTGGCACAGCTCACACGTTGTTTAATAATTTTGCATAGATCAACAGTTTTTTTTAATATCACACACTTCATTCAGTACAGCAGCTTTTAAAATTCTCATTGTACATTCATGGATCATTGAAGCATTTCTAAGCCACAGCATTTATCTCTATTATAAAACCAAAGAGTTAATGTCTCCCATGCTGTCCTTCCCTTGAGTTCAGTGCATTTCAATGAGGGTTAAAAGGTAAAAACACTCTAAAACTTCAAGTACCCATTCACATTACTACAAGCTATGCCTCGCCTCATCTCCCTCCTCCTTCAATATCCTGCTTCTCTTTGACACTAGTGTTAAATAGTGATATCTACACAGGAAATGAACAGAGACTTCTTCAATAAAACAATCTGGTATCTCTAACTCTAGTTGCTGCTGAGCTGCAATTAAAAAGGTCTCCTGTTATCTTCATGGAGCTTTATGCCCCTGTCTAATTGATAACCCCCCTCCACAAGCCAATCTCTTTCTCTGTGTTCTCTTGACCCCACAGCAATTATTATAGAATCATAGAATCATAGAATAGTTCAGGTTGGAAGGGACCTTAAAGATCATCAAGTTCCAACCCCCCTGCCATGGCAGGGACACCTCCCACTACATCAGGCTGCTCAGTGCCTTGTCCAGCCTATTCAATTTATTATCTCGTTTATCAAATCTTTGCTTTCCTAGGAAAAGAGCCTTCCTGAAGCACTTGTGGCTCCACTAACTCCTCACCTTCAGAGCAAGGGCTAGCATCATGTCATTTGTCATTCTTTGTGTGTTTCTAATCTACCTTATATCTCAAATTGTGAGGAGATGGTATGTACATACCCTGGCACACACAACGAGCTGGGCAGGGGGAAAAAAGAACTAGTTGCAGAATTACCAGCAAATAAAAAGCCCAGCCTGTGCAAGAGGCTGAAATAAATGCATTGTTAAACATCAGCACAGCTGTATGGACAAGGAAAGCTGTGAAATGCTGCCGAGGGACATGCCCAGGTGCCATTAAGGCCTCTCCTGAAGCCATCTTCCTCTCTTATCTTCCATGAGAGACTGATGGAAGAAAAAAGGTGGTGTTAAACAGGCTGTTCCAGCTAAGTCTTGTTAACTGGGAAACACCTGAGTGGTTTACAGGCGTGTGGATTGTAGCTGTTCCTGTTACTTCTGTCTCATTCACTCTCCTGCAAGCTGGGAATAAAGTACAAAATTTGGAATCCAAGTTGAACAGGCACTACTTGTTTTCTTGTTTATCTCTTTTGTTTAACATTTTGAGTTTTCATAATTATTTCTGTCTTGTATTAATTCTCACAAAACTCCCTAGGTTTATGATTTAAAATTGCAGTTGCTCGTTCAATTAATTAGCTTGATTAATCTGCTTAAATTTTCCAGAGACACTTGAGACATATTATGAGAGAGAAACAAAGATTTTGAGTGTGCTACATCTCATTTGTGGTACTCCTGAGCCTGGAAACTGTTTTAAGCTCTTTATCAGTTAGATTTTTTTTTTTTAATTCTGCTACATCTTGAGTCTCAGTTTTCTCTGCCCCATTCCTTACAATGTGACTTAATCATGTTGTAAAAAAGTAATTGATTGCACTTTTAGTTCATTGACTAGGATCTGAGAAGCTGGCTTGGAAATTAAAAACATGGAAGTGCATCTCTTTCATTGTATACTGGGTATTGCACATGGAGACAAAAACATCAGCCAGTGGAATTTTTCTTAGAATAATTGCAGGGGACTTGGCAATATTTTTAGCCAAGGTATTAGCTAGGCAGTAGAATGTTTGTTATACAGTGGTGTTAAAGTCTGGCCGTGTGGTCCCACTAAGAATGAAAGGGTCATTTGATGTGACCAGTGTTCAGTGGACACATTTCCCAACTGTTCAATGCTTGCCTTCAGAGTGGCCATAATTTTAAATGGGAAAATAATTTTGGAATTAAAAATTATCACTGAATGACCTGCATGAAGTCTGCTTATTTTGCTTCCAAAGTAGCTGATTCTTAGTGAAGTTGCCTATAAATCTTTAAAGGGTTGAGTCATTTAGGCAAAATTTTGTTAATGTTATGCAATCCATGTGATAGGAGCACTCAAGTATTGTCCATTTAACAGCAATGGACCATGTTACAGGTCAGGAGAAAAAGAATATTATGATGGAAAGCATGAAAAATTGAATTTCAATGTTACATGTACCTTTGAAAGAGAAAAAAAAGGGCCATTATGCTTTTTCTGTAGTTTCTCTTGGCTCAGCTGCCCCTAATTGCTGTTAATGTCAGAAAATATTTGAGATGCATTTGCAGAGCAAAACGAACTTGTGTTCCAGCATATTCCCCACTGTACTCTATCTGAGTTATCTTAGTAACTCCAGCAAACCACAATTTAATCACCGGCTTAGCCAGGATCCCTTCAGATCTGAGTCCAAATGTGATACACAACACACCTCAGAGCAGCCCTGACAAGAGATCAAAGTCCATCTCAGTAACACAACTGCACCTCAGAAGCTGAGGTTTTAAAAGATTAAAACCACAATACTTGGGCTCTGTTGGTGACTATCACCTTTGTTTGCCTTCAAAGCAGAATGCAAACCTGTATGTGGATACCTGTAGAAGTATGAAATATGTTATACATTAATGTCAACTAAGAAAGAAATTCTTTACAGTGAGGGTGGTGAAATACTGGAAGAGGTTGCCCAGAGAGGTTGTGGATGCCCCCTCTCTGGAGGTGTTCAAGAGCAGGCTGGACAGGGCACTGGGCAGCCTGGTCTAGTGGGAGGTGTCCCTGCCTATGGCAGGGGGGTTGGAACTTGAAGATCTTTAAGGTCCCTTCCAACCCAAACTATTCTATGATTCTATGATTCTATGAATATAAAAGTGTGCAAGCACATTTATAAATATATTGAAACATCATACTTCATAAAGGAGTCATGTCTCTCCAGGATGCAGGTGAAAGGCATTGCCATCTCATGCTCTTTACATGAGAAGATGTGTTCTCAGGACCTTGATTTGGTGCCCAAGGATCCCTGAGACCAGCAGGGGAGCTGAGCTGTAGTGCCCAGCCCAGGGCTGATCTTGCCACAGGCTGACTCCACATTATGCCACAAAGCAACTATGAACACATTTGCCAAAACTATTCCAGAGGAGTTCTAAAAATGAATGCTTCTGATGCACTTCTGCTTATGAGGCATCAGGGGATCTTTGTCTTTCAGTACTGCAGTGCTCAAGGCAAATGAAAATGATTCTGTTTTATGGCTCTGAGTCAGTCTTTTTCTTACTAACATTTTTCCCCATTTTTCCCAGGTTCTTTAAGGAAGTTGTAAATAGAAACTTTGATGCACATGGAGTTTGATTCATAAGGAGTTTAATTCGCCTGATATAAAAGATTCACATGGGTTGTATGACATAATTAAATTATTTTTGTTGTTTCTGTGGTGCCCACTGAGGAAAGCAGAGCTGTTTCCCTGGAGTCCATTTATCACTGTTTGCTACTAATTAGAAAACTGGAAATACAATAGACATGACTTGCATTATCAGCGCTGTCTTTGCTCTGACACATCATTCCTTCTGTTTCCCCAGGAACCTTTATTGATTTCCTAATTAATCCTTTCTCTCCTGATTATTTTTTTTAAGGTTTCTGACAGATGTGACTCCATCTTTGTTAATGGCAAGGAAATGAAAAGCAGAGTGGATACTACTGTTAATTTCACTTACCAGCATTTTACCAGCCAATTAGAAGTGACAGTTTGGGTTCCACGGCTCCCGCTGCAGATAGAGATCTCTGATACAGAGCTCAGCCAGATCAAAGGCTGGAGGATTCCTGTCAGTGCAAATAAGAGGTATGTTCACAGCAGTCAGACTGTGCAGACAAGTGCCCAGGGCCTCTGATTTTAGAACACAACAATTTCTAGAGTATTTCTCATAATCTAAACTTTCCTGCTTAAAATTAGCATTACAAACTGTCTTAGCTTTCATTATAACATCCAACATTGGTGCAGGGAGGCTGAACTTAATGAGCTGTGTGGTTTTAAAAGTTGGTGCCTTTGCCTGGAGTATTTATCCATTACAATCTCAGGAAATCACACCACACACTCATCTGCAAATCTGAGGAAAAGAACCTGAAGATGGGGAGAAGAGTGCAGCTCTGAAGAGAAAGACTTGGGGGTGTCAGTTGATGACAAACTCAACATGAGCCAGCAGTGTGCACTCGCAGCCAAGAAGGCACCAACCAAATCCTGGGTTGCATCAAGAGGAGTGTGACCAGCAGGTCCAGAGAGGGGATTTTACCCCTCTACTCAGCACTGGTGAG
>VZTY01022619.1:0-18033 GCA_013400935.1 Turnix velox
ACAGCTTCTCTGGATAACTATCACAGGAAAGAATTTCTTCAGGACTAGGAGTAATGGATGTAAATCGTAAGAGGGAAGATTTGGGCTGGAGATAAGAAAGAAATTCTTTCCAGTGAGGGTGTGAGACACTGGAAGAGGTTGCCCAGAGAGGTTGTGGATGCCCCCTCAATCCCTGGAGGTATTTAAGGCCAGGCTGGATGAGGCACTGAGCAACCTGGTGTAGTGAGAGGTGTCCCTGCCCATGGCAAATGGGTTGGAACTGGATGATGTTTAAGGTCCCTTCCAACCCAAACCATTCAATGATTCTAATATCTAATCTAAATATACCCTGAGTTTGGTGTCCCTGGAATGTCACTGTCAAATAATGCCACCAGTAAAGCTGCTGGTGCCCCAGGCAGCAGTAGATCTGAAAGTGTGGATGAAGATTCTGCTCTCTGCAGCTTCTGAGCTAAGGTGATCTAAGCTGTTACTGTAACCTGCAGAACAGCAAAGAAGCATAGAATGGTTTGGTTTG
This sequence comes from Turnix velox, assembly GCA_013400935.1. Taxonomy (NCBI): domain Eukaryota; kingdom Metazoa; phylum Chordata; class Aves; order Charadriiformes; family Turnicidae; genus Turnix; species Turnix velox. The sequence continues at coordinate 515 of VZTY01022619.1, forward strand.
GAAGGGACCCTTAAGATTATCTAGTTCCAGCCCCCCTGCCATGGGCAGGGACACCTCCCACTAGTCCAGGCTGCTCGATCTCTTATCCAGCCTGGCCTTGAACACCTCCAGGGAGGGAGCATCCACAACCTCTCTTGGTAAAGAGCCTGAATTAGCTGTAGGAAGCCCTTCCCTGGAGCTGCAGAAGGTAGAGATGTTTATTTCCTGCAGCAGCCTCAATACCAGTACTCTGTATTTTTCCCTTTTTCCCTGAGCCATGGGGACACTGAACAGCAATCTCTTCTGTATTTATTGCAGGGAAAAGGGAAAGCAGGAGCAGCAGAGCAAGCAGACAGCATGTGTTTGGCAGGATGTGCCTGTGTGTGACAGCCCCTGTGTGTGACCTCCCCTGTGTGCTGCTCTTCATCTTGTATTTGAAAGCGACCCTTGCCCATAAACCAAACCCTGGGGGAGAGGAAGGAGTTCTGATTTCCCCTGCAGGACAGCACTTGGTTTTTCTGTGCAGTTCATGACCCACTCTGCCACTGGGACCACATCCTGCCACACAGGGCTGGGTGCCACTCTTCTCACTATCACTGCATGTGAGGTGACATAGAGGTCACATAGGGCAGAGCTGAGAATAGAGCCCTGGACTTCATGTGGCATGTTTTGGTGTCCCCTTACTGACAGTTCCACCCTGGGGCAACCATCCTACAACCTGGGGAAATGCAGTGGTAGGAAGAGGGACAGTGGTTTTAAACTAGAGCAGGGCATGTTAAATTAAATATTAGGAAGAAGTTTTTTTCATTGAAGGTGGTGAGACACTGGCACAGGAGGCTCCATCCCTGGAGACATCCAAGGACAGGTTTTCTGAGGCTCTGAGCATCCTGATCTAGAACAGGCTGCCCAGAGGGGGTAGAGGTCTCCTTCCCTGGAGCTGGGTCTCTTTAGCTTGGAGAATGAGGAGTGACATCGGTCATGTCTGTAAATATGGAAAGGGTGAGTGTCAGGAGGATGAAGCCAGGCTCTTCTCAGTGACACTCAGTGATAGGACACGAGGCAATGGGTGCAGCTGGAGCACAGGAGGTTCCACAGAAATATGAGAAAAAACTTTGTGAGGATGAGAGAAGAGTGTCCCAGGCTGCCCAGAGAGGGTGTGGGGGTCTCCTTCTCTGGAGACATTCAAAACCCTCCTGGATGCCTTCCTGTGGGACCTGATCTGGACCTGAGCTTGTTCCTGCTCTGGCAGGGGGATGGAACTAGATGGTCTCTCCAGGTCCCTTCCAATCCCTGACATTTCGGGATTCTGTGAGGCTCTGCTGGGTGGAGGCTTGTCCTCCCAGCTTTGTTTGTCAGGCCAGAACTAAGCTCATCTTTGATGTGCAACTTTTTCTCCAAATTAGCTCATTAAACACTGTGCAGAAGATCCACAGGAGCTGGGAGGGAGGGAAGAGGAAATCAAACCTGCTCAGGCTTTGTTCACCTGCCTTCAAAGCCATGAAAACTTTCCTGCAATGATTCATCTCAAGCCACAAGCTCCATATCCCTGGTTTGCCTTCTTGAGAGCTGCAGCATGGACAGGGACAGGCTGCTTGAGCTCAAAGGGAGCTTTTTTAGCTGTGAAATTGTGCAAGGCAGCCTGTGCTATTTTGGGAGCGTGCTCTAATGTATGCGTCTGTCCTGGCTCTCTCCAGCAACAACCAAATGTTTTTCAACCAGTAAAGAAGGTAAAACAGAGCAACTCTGTGCCCCGGCCAGATTTTTCAGTCACTCCCCAAGCAGCCCCTGCACGTGCTCCTGCAGGCACATCATGAACCCTGTCGGTCACCAGAAGGATGGAGCTGGGGACAGGGGACCTCAGCTTGGCAGGGAAAGAGGGTTATGTTGTGCTAGCACGGGAGGCATGTGTGCCCTGGGACTGGGGCCAGCAGAGCTTGGACTGGGGTGAGGGTTCACAGAATCACAGAATATCAGGGACTAGAAGAAACCTCAAGAGATCATCTAGTCCCATCCTCCTGACAGAGCAGGAACACCCAGATCAGGTCCCACAAGGGGTCCAGATGGGGTTTGAATGTCTCCAGAGAAGGAGACCCCACACCCTCTCTGGGCAGCCTGGGACACTCTTCTCTCACCATGATGAAGTGTTTTCTTATATTTCTTTGGAACGTCCTGTTGTCCAGNCTCTTCTCCAAGCTGGAGAGACACAGATCCCTCAGCCTTTCCTTGTAAGGAATATGCTCCAATCCCGTTGTCATCTTCATGGCTCTGTTCTGGACCCTCTTGAGGGTTCAGGGTTGGCACCTCTGAGTGAAGAAGGGCAGAGAAGTGGCTGGGAGAAGGAAGGAGCTGGGAGAAGGAAGCAGCACAGTCTAGTAATACATCATCCCATCTGCAGTGCTAGACTGGGGTCGCCCCCTGACCCTCTTATTGAATGGTGCCACTCAGGTGAAAGAAAAGGGAAAGAAAGGTTCCACAAACATGTGGTGGTAAGCCTGGTGGAGTCAAAAAAAAGAGAAGAGTGTCCCAGGCTGCCCAGAGAGGGTGTGGGGTCTCCTTCTCTGGAGACATTCAAACCCCACCTGGACACCTTCCTGTGGGACCTGATCTGGGTGTTCCTGCTTCAGGAGGGGGACAGGACTAGACGATTTCTTGAGGATATTTCCAACCCCTGATATTCTGTGATTCTGCAAAAGAAAAAAAAGCAGCAGAAACATGATCTGAGGACTGTGCAGAAATAACACAGGGTGGGATCTTTTGGGTTCAGGCAGAGCTTAGCAGATTTTCACAGGCAGTCATGGCAGCAGGTTCTGGCCATAGCAGGGAGACAGGTATAGATATCTTGTTGCCCTTCTGGAAGCTGCCATGTATCTGGGACTCCTAATATCACTGAGCACCCACAATTCATCTTTAAAGTCACTGACTTGGAGTTTTATATGTGCTGAATGAGAAAGCAATACATGTTTTCTGGTGTTTCATGAATGCTGCTGGCTCTCAAGGATCGGTGGACTGGTTCTGTTCAATACAGTCATCAGTGACTTGGATGAGGGACCAGAGTGCAGAGTCAGCAAGTTTGCTGGTGGCACATAGTAGGAGCAGTGACACAACAGAGCCTGCCTCCAGTGAGACCTGGACAGGCTGGAGAGGTGGGTGGGGAGAGATTCAATGAAATAGAACAAGTGTAGGGTCTGGCAGCTGGGCAAGAACAACCCCATGTGTCAGTAGAAGTTGGGGACTGAGCTGTTAGAGAGCAGGGGAGGGGAAAGGGACCTGGAGGTCCTGGTGGGCAGCAGGGTGACCATGAGCCAGCAACATGTCCTTGTGGCCAAGATGGCCAATGGCATCCTGGGGTGTATTAGAAAGGGTTGAGTCAGTAGGTGGGGAGAGGTTTTCCTCCCCCTCTCCTTGGGATGTCAAACTGATTTTGTAGAACTTTACAGTCTGTCTTCAGCTCTTGTTAAATTAAAACAATATTTTCTTGTATGACAAGTGTTTTATCTTCAACTTCACCATCAGTCCCTTTAGTTCTGACTCAGAATGATTCAAAGTATTCTCAGTGTTCACATTACTGTCCTCTATTACTTTTATTTGTGCAATTGTGCTTTTGCAATAGCATTGTGAAGAGTTTTCTGTGACTTTGCTCTGCGTCTGCATGTGTCTGCCAGTATCCTTTCAGGAGAAGCTGCTAATAGGGATATGTGTTTGAAATGATCTAATCTAATTGCTGGCAGCAGCAGGCATGGCGGGGAAAACGTTATGAAGAATTTCTGGGTGGCCTAATAGGGTTAGATCCATTAAATCCTCAGAGCCTGACCTATCTGTAGTTATTTCCTCTTGTGCAATGAGAAAAATTAATTTAAAGAGACAACAAGAGTAACCCGAGGTGGGTAGCCCAGAAGTGAAGGATTTAGGGGTGTCAGTGAATGAGAAACTCAACATGACCCAGCAGTGTGAGCTTGCAGCCCAGAAGCCAACCCAGTCCTGGGCTGCATCGAGAGAAGTGTGGCCAGCAGGTCAAGGGAGGTGACTTTGCCCCTCCCCTGGGCTCTGGTGAGACCCCAACTGGAGTTCTGTGTCTGGTTCTGGAGCCCTCAACATAAGAAGGACATTGAGCTGTTGGAGAGGGGCCAGAGGAGGCCACGAAGGTGATGAGAGGGCTGGAGCACCTCCCTTCTGAGGACAGGCTGGAGGAGTTGGGGTTGTTGAGCCTGGAGAAGAGAAGGCTCAGGGAGGACCTCAAAGTAGCTTCTCAATCCCTGAAGGGGGCTACAGAAAGGCTGGGGTAGGACTTTTGAATAGGATTCAGGATGCCAGGACTAGGAATAAAGGATGTAAATTGGAAGAGGAGAGATTTAGGCTGGAGAGAAGAAAGAAGTTCTTTGCTGTGAGGGTGGTGAGACCCTGGAAGAGGTTGCCCAGAGAGGCTGTGGATGCCCCCTCAATGCCAGGAGGTGTTTAAGGCCAGGCTGGATGAGGCATTGAGCAGCCTGGTGTAGTGGGAGGTGTCCCTGCCCATGGCACGGGAGTTGGAACTAGATGATCTAAAGATCATCTAAAGGTCCCTTCCAACCCAAAATATTGTATGATTCTATGATTCTACATGTGAAGGACCTGGAAGAAATGTGGTGTGGAGATCATGAGGACTATGTGTTTTCAGCACTGGATGCTGTAGCCTTCCTTTGCCTCAGTTTCCACGTCAGTGAATCAGATCTAATCCCTCCCTTGCTTGTCTGTGATGACAGGAGTTAATGGTTGTTTAAAAAGCACTGAGAAATCTCTAGCTGATTGGATTCCCAAAAGAAAAAAGCTGTTTTTTACCCTCTGCATCCCAGGGTTTTTCAGGCTGCACTTGCCCCTCACATGCCCACTCAGGTCCCTGGCCACCCTGAAAGTCTGCAGAAGAGCACACTGTGACCTATCATGGAAATGGGGGTTGGAACTCGATGATCTTTAAGGTCCCTTCCAACCCAAACTATTCTATGATTCTATGGGGGATGCTGCTGTTCCCATGTGTGGGGCTGCTGCCTGTGGGACAGAAAACAATTTCATCAGTGTGATTCCATCCAGGCTCGTTATGGAAAACTTTGTTCTTTAGCTCTACTTTGAGTCAGTCTCAGCCTTTTAACATTTTTTTCCCTCTGATTCTCTTCCTATAATCTGCTGTGATTTTTAGTTTTCTATTAAGGTTTAATTTTATCAGTCCTGAGGGTTGAAGTGAGTGGTCAGTCCCTGATTTGGCCAGGGCTGATCACCATGTACAGGCTGGGGCAGGGCCAGAGCTGGGGGTGTAAGAAGCACTTTATTTTCCACCTTTACTTCATCAAATTTATTTTCCAGCGCTAAAGTAGTCAGGAAAGCTGCAGTTTGCCTTCAGAGTCTGGTTGTAGCAGGAGAAAGCCCATCACTAACCAGTCTCCTGTGCTTTGCCTTTGTGTGGCTGGAGATGAATCCTTTTTCATGGAAAGAAAAATCTCTGTAATGTTACTCTTCAAGTATCATTTAGTGCCCAGGTCCCATGTGAGAAGAAGACAGCATCAAGAACAATGCCTAGAAGTCTAGGCCAAAATGGTGGCAGATAAGGATTGAAAATCATAGAATCACAGAGTTTGAAAGTCCTCTCTGGGCAAAGTCCACCCAGTCCCACCCCCTGCAGTGACAGGGACATCCTGCACTAGATGAGATTGCTCAGAGCCTCAGCAAGCCTGGCCTTGGATGTCTCCAGGGATGGGGACTTCACCATCTCACTGGGCAAACTGTTACAGCCAAGTAAAGAAAAGACCTTGATGGGAGCAGATACAGAAATATCCACGCTGCTGCCAGAGATAGAGAGAATGTGACTGTGACTGTGGTGTGAACAGACATTTGAAACTGCCTCTTTACAGAAAGTTGTGCTGTTTTTTCCCCCAGGCTCCCTGTCCCAGGTCACCGTATGAACACCTGAGTCTTCTTCGAGCATCAGAGAGATGAACCTGTAGTGGCTGGTCAACAGGTAAGAGGCTCAGCCATGGCTTCAGTGCCCACTCCACTGGTTGGGGACACAGGGGACCACTGAGCTTGTGGCCATGATTTGTCCCTGCCTGATGGTTTGTTGGGAGATTTCCTCTCTGATAGGATTTCTGTAGGATTGATGCCCCTCTGAGGTGACATGGACGTGGAGATGAGCAGTTCCTGGGGCAGGTGTAAAGTGACTGAACATTTAAAATTATGTTTTGGGTGGCAAGGACTAATCCTGGCTGCTCGTCTTGCAGTGTGCTGCTGGTTTTGTCTGTAGGTGCCCAGGCCTAGCAGCCCATGTCCCCACAGTTGCTGGCTGTCATTTTCTCTCCCCATTTGATGTGGGTGACAGTGGAGGATGCTCTTCTGCTGCCAGGATTTTCTTTCTAAGCTCCTTATCCAGCAGATGCCCAATATAAATTATTTAGAAAGAGGGACTGCTCTTGGGTTTCTACCCACTGTCCCTTACCTGCTTTCTCTGTCCCTTGCAACCAGGGCCCATTTTCCCTTTGTAACTGTCGTGAGGTCACTTTCTGATGAAGTTCTACCCTTCTTAGGGATGTGCTTGTCCAACTCTGGGGAAGTTTGTTGAGCTGAAATGTTATCTATAGTAGGACAATGATAGGACAAGGGGCAGTAAGTGCAAGATGGAACACAGGAGATTCCACAGAAATGTAAGAAAAAACTTCTTTAGGGTGAGGGGGAGAGAAGAGTGGAACTAGCCGGAGAGTGACTGAAGCAAGCTCACATCTCCCTGGAGAGCCTCAGCCATGCCCTGCTGTGCCATAGTCAGGCTTTCAGTCCCATTGGTGAGTGATAATTGAAAGTTGACTTTGCATCCCTGGGCTCAGCAGGTAGGAAGCCAAGATCCAGTGAGAGCTCAGAGCTGGCTCCAGGGGCAAACACTTCTTGCTTCACTGTGCTTATAGCTCATTGTCGTGCTGAGCTTTCACAAAATCATAGAATGGTTTGGGTTGGAAGGGACCTTCAAGATTGTGCCATAGGCAGGGACAAATCCCACCACACCAGGCTGCTCAGTGCCTCATCCAGCCTGGCCTTAAACACCTCCAGGGACTGAGGGGGCATCCACAACCTCTCTGGGCAACCTCTTCCAGTGTCTCACCACCCTCACAGCAAAGAACTTCTTTCTTCTCTCCAGCCTAAATCTCCCCTCTTCCAATTTGCATCCATCACTCCTAGTCCTGCCATGATGTATCCTATTAAAAAGTACTACCACAGCAATTCTGTAGCCTCCTTCAGGCATTGAGAAGCGACTTTGAGATTCCCCCTGAACCTTCTCTTCTTCAGACTGAGCAACCCCAACTCCTTCAGCCTGTCCTCAGAAGGGAGGTTCTCCAGCCCTCTCATCATCTTTTTGGCCTCCTCTGGCATAAACTCGAGTTCAGTATGAGATTATTCTGTTGAGGGCTGCAGAAGTGGACACAGTAACTCCAGTTGGGGTCTCACCAGTGCCAAGTAGAGGGGCAAAATCACCACCCTTGCCCTGCTGGCCACACTTCTCTTGATGCAGCCCAGGATTGGGTTGACTTTCTTTTCACTTCCTAAGTGTTTCTTGCAATGCAGCCTGGTCCAGCATCTGACCTCCATTCCCAGAGGCAGTGCAATGATGTATTCATCTGCTGTGCTGTCTGGCCACTCCACATCCTTCCCTCTTTTACTCCCTCCATCCGCCCCTCTGTCTCCATCCTTTTTGGCAATCTGTCGTTTTTACTTTTTGGGATGATTCCAGGAGCTGAGTAAAAAGTCTGGGGAAGCTGCAGGGAGAAACAATAGATTTAAAATACTCTTTAACATGTTTGTAAACAACTTCACTTCATCAGTGTCCTTGGCAGCAGGCAAAACTGATGAGACTCTTCTGAGCTCAGAATTAATTACACTGCATGGTGTGGTGCAAACCAGACCTCTGTGAGGTGGGAAATAGCTCCTGGTCTGTGGCCTCTGTCTGTTTGGTGATGCCCTGCTCATCCCTGTAGCCACTGAGCACCTGAAATTGCTCTTCTCTAGGCTGTGGCAGGGAAGAAGGCAAGAAGAGAGAGAGGTGTTTTGGGATGACTGTGTCGCTGTTGCACTTTGGAGATGCTGCACAGAGAGAGATCACACTTGGTGGAAATCATCAGAGGAGCTTCTCAATACCTGCAGAGGGCCTCCAGAAAGGCTGGAGTAGGACTTTAGAATAGGGTCCAGGATTGCGGGACTAGCAGTGATGCAAATTGGAAGAGGGGAGATTCAGGATGGAGATAAGAAAGAAGTTCTTTGCTGTGAGGGTGAGACACTGAAAGAGGTTGCCCAGAGAGGCTGTGGATGCCCCCTCAATCCCTGGACATGTTTAAGGCCAGGCTGGATGAGGCTCTGAGAAACCTGGTGTGGTGGGAGGTGTCCCTGCCCATGGCAGGGGGATTGGAACTACATGATTTTGAGAGTCCCTTCCAACTCAAACCATTCTGTGATTCTATGTATCACCAAAGATCAGGACAGGGAACAATGCTATTCTTGTGCCAAAATATCTCCATTTCTCCTGAATTCCACAGTGTGGGAAAAAAATCTTACTTTTTTTGGTTTCTTAGTATCAAGGAATTAAAAAATTCTTTACTGAGGATGATTGGAGGAGGGATTCAAGCTCAGAAGCAAAGGAGCTTCAGCTGGAGCACATGAATTGAATGGTACCAGGCAGCCCACTAGTCCCAGTTCACCAGTTTTGATGAATAAAGACAGAATTTTCAAGTGTGGTGGAACTTTATCTCTTGCCAAGGGCTGTGAGCAGAGTGGACTGAGCTTGTGACACAACCATTCCTACCTGACAAGTGGGTACAGCCATTTGTAACCACAGGGGATTTTCCAGTGGGGAAAGAATGCAGCAGAAGTAGCCAAGTGGTTAGAAATCAGCCCATTTCCTACATCACTTTCAGCTCCTGAAGCCCTGGTTGGTCTGTGGCTGCTCAAGGGGATGAGAGAGGCAGCTGCTCCCTGACTCTTCTGTGAGAAGCAGTGTAATTGCAGGAATTGGCAGGTTGGCTTGGAAGGAGATCTAATTAATTAATTCAAGACATGCTGGGATTAAATTTTATTCAGCCCTGGAATCCAAGTAGACTCAATGAAATGTAAGCAAAGGCTGGGTAGGAAAAGGAAGGGCATGTGCCATACATGCTACTTGCCAGTGCTGCTGCCATTGTGCCCTTCCCTGTTGGGGTACCAGGGATTGTGGAGAGATAAACACAGTTGTGATTTTGCCCCTCTACTGGGCTCTGGTGAGACCCCAACTGGAGTTACTGTGTTCAGTTGTGGAGCCCTCAACATAAGAAGGACATTGAGCTGTGGGAGCAGGGACAATGGGTGCAAGCTGGAACATAGGAATATGAGAAAGAGCTTTGTGAATGTGAGAGAAGAGTGTCCCAGGCTGCCCAGAGAGGGTGTGGGGTCTCCTTCTCTGGAAGCATTCATACCCCACCTGGACACTTTCCTGTGGGACCTGATCTGGGTGTTCCTGTTCTGGCAGGGGTCCTTTCCAGTCCCTGACATTCTGTGATTTCCCACTGGACTTTTCAGGAATAACGAGATTTTCTTGACAAGTTGAACAAGTGTGTGTGGGGGGCTGGTGTGTGCAAAACCACGGGCTCTCCAACCAGAGGTGCAGCAAAGCCCCAGCCTTTTCAGGGATGATGTTTCAACTCCTGAAACCCCAACATCCCAAATGAGAGGTCCTCTCTCCTGATGGTTTCAGGAGCATACTTACTACTAATTTTAGCTCTCTCTCCAAGGTGGATATCTTTGGGGTTTGGGCACTATGAATGCCTTATTCATAAAATTACAAACACTGTAAAAAGAAGGAGGGAGTGTGTGTGTGTTGGAGTGGGGGGGGAAAGTGTCCTGCCCTAAAATGTTTCTGATCTCCAAGCAGCTGTAATTTTGGCCAGGTTGGAGAACAAGCTGAGGCTGTGTTCATTTTAACAGCCAGGAAAGGGCTGGCTGTTTATATTTAGGGCCTTGTAGATTTGCACAGTGTCTGCAGGTGGCACATTAAAACGTGTGGATGATTTCTTACCAGGATGAAGCTGGTGTTTTCACTGGACAGCCTTTAATCCTGTGAGGAGGAAGGCCTAGTAAGCAAACACTGAAAATTTTGTTGTGATGGTTTCTGGGGTTAAATTTTGTAGCCTTTGGTGTGTTGTTTTGAGTTAATTCTCCCTGCACACTTTCCAACAAAGTTTTGCTCAGAAAAAGGTGTTTTTTTAAGAGCAGTTTGGCAGCTTCTGACACTCTGAGTTTGTAGGGCATTGTGGTTCTCACTGGAGATGTGCTAGGAAATTGCTGCAGTGGAAATAAGAACTTGGGTAAAGAGCTTCTTCCAGCATTGAGGTGGACAATGCTTTGGCATCTCAGCTGACTTCAACCTCTGGAGGTCCTTAAGAGATGGGTAGACACAGTGCTTAGAAATATGGTTTAGGGATAGAATCATCAAATCACAGAATGGTTTGGGTTGGAAAGGACCTTAAAGATCATCTTGTTCCAATCCCCCTGCCATGGGCAGGGACACCTCATCCAAAGTGATATGTAAGCTCAAACCCCAAAATCCCATCCAGAGCACTGGTGAGCTCTCAGTGGTTTCCCAGATCTGGATACTGGGAGCATCCTACAGAGAGTGGCCTTTAGCCAGGAGAGAACATCAATCCTTGAAGACCTCAAGTGCTATTGCTCCTCTTAAAAACCCAGCTTTCCACCTGCAACTGCATCTGGGGGTTGTTTCTTATCAGGCTGATGGTTGGACCCAGTGATATAAAAGGTCCCTTCCAACCTGTAAAGCTCTATGATTTCAACTTGGCTGCAGCTCTGACTTACATCTCTGTATGGGATCCATCTGAAGGAGGCTGTGCCTCCCATCTGACTTGAACTTTGCTTATTGTCCTAGGAGCTGTGCAAACTGATTCAGTGTTCACCTGGAGACATCTTGATTTCATTAGTTTCTGCTATTTGCAAAGACATGTACTGATAGGACAAGGGGCAGGGGTTTAAACTAGAGCATGGAAGGGTTAGATGAGACTTGAGGAAGAAGTTCTTCCCATGAGGGTGGGGAGACACTGAAACAAGTTGCCTTGAGAGGTGGTGGAGGTCCCATCAGGCCCAGAGACATCCAAGGCCAGTCTTGCTGAGGCTCTGAGCAACCTCATCTAGTGCAGGATGTCCCTGTCACTGCAGAGGGTTGGACTGGATGGCCTTTGGACTCAACAAATTTTCTGAATCTAAGATGAAGCACAGCTGAGCCTGGTCCTTCAGAGAGTGCAGTGTTCATCTCTGGTAGAGGAGAAATTGACAAAAAGTGTTCATTCCACTTGTTTTTGAGCTGAAGCTGAACAGCAGCAAGCAAACGTACTGTATTTCTCTTGTCTGTTGAAAGACTGCTGCAACCATGCATCCTTCTTCTGCCACCCCTCAGAGATCATTCACTGGCTACTGATCTTGCTGTGATAATAAATAACATCTTTTTCACAGGGGAAGCCAGATCCTTATTTGATATTTGCAAAACTTACCAAGATCCCAGGGCCACAGAAGCTTGTAAAAGTGGAGTTCAGCTCTTAGTGACGATTGTCTTGGTCTCATGGAGAGGCCCAGGCTATGGAGTCTGTTCACAAATCCAAAATTAGAAAGCTGTTGATGGCTTTCCCATTCAGAGTTATGAAGAAGCCTGTTTGACTGAGTCAAATCACACAGCAGCTGTGAGCAAATGAGGTTAGAAATGCCTGTAAGAGACTGATGGAGCTTGGGGCAGAGAAAAGATGGCCCCTTCTAATTGTGTGTCTGTAACACACCACAGCAGGTTCAGGTCTGGAGAGATGGAGTGGAAAAAAGTGAAATCCAGGTTCTGCTTGCACAGAAATATTTCTCTGTGTGTTTGGGTGCTTTGCTGTGGTAACCAGGGAGGCTATTTTTAGAATCTTTCCCAAGATGCTCCTCTGTTCTACAGTGAGTTACTTGGGGAGTTGGTGTACAAAGTTGTCCCAGGGGTTATTCAAGTTAAAGTGTGTATTAATTCAGAAAGATTTCAAAGGTTTATGCAATCCCAAGTACAGATACAGGCTGGGTTGAGAGTGGCTTGAGTGCAGCCCTCAAGAGAAGTATTTGGGAGTGTCAGTGGATGAGAAATGCACCATGACCTGGCAGTGACTGCTTGCAGCCCAGAAGCCAACCCAGTCCTGGGCTGCATCAAGAGAAGTGTGACCAGCAGGTCAAGGGAGGGGATTTTGCCCCTCTACTGGGCTCTGGTGAGACCCCAGCAGGAGTTACTGGGTCTAGTTCAAGAACCCCTCGACAAAAGGACATTGAGCTGTTGGAGCAGGTCCAGAGGAGGCCATGGAGATGATGAGAGGGCTGAAGCACCTCCCTTCTGAGGACAGGCAGGAGTTGGGGTTGTTCAGCCTGGAGAAGGCTCAGGAGGCACCTCAGATTAGCTTCTCAGGGGGGCTACAGAAAATCTGGGGTAGGATTTCTGAATAGGGTACAGGATGGCAGGACTAAGAGGAATGGATACAAATAGGAAGAGGCGAGATTTAGGCTGGAGATCAGAAAGAAGTTCTTTGCTGTGAGGGTGGTGAGAGACTGGAAGAGGTTTCCCAGAGAGGTTGTGGATGTCCCCTCAATCCCTGGAGGTGTTTAAGGCCAGGCTGGATGAGGCACTGAGCAACCTGGTGTGGTGGGAGGTGTCCCTGCCCATGGCTGGGGCATTGGAACTAGATGATTTTGAAGGTCCTTTCCAACCCAAACCAGTCTATGATTCTATGTTCTACAGAACTGATCAGTCTTTGTGTGAGATCTTTCAGGCTGCGTGTCCTGCCTGGGCTTTGTGTTGGGTATCTCTGAGACTTTGAATGTTTTCCAGCTCCACTTCTTGTTGACACCAATAAACAAAAGTGCCCCTTTTGCCCTCAGTTTGTTCCTTCTTCTATTATTATTCTAATACCACAGAAGCAAAATTAAGTAGGTGAATAAATAGCATCTTCCAGTAGTGGGGTGAGCAGGTTCATTTGCTTATTTATTCTGTTTAAAGAAAATACTGTTTCCAGAGTGCAACTATTAAAAGCAGGGGGCATGTATTGACCTGGTAATGTAAAGTCAATGAGTCAATGAGAGGATCTTGCTTTCCTCCCAAGTAAGAGGCAACAGGACAAAAGGAAACAGACACAGGTTGTGCCAGGAGAGGGTTAGACTGTATGTTAGGAAAAAATTTTATATGGAAAGGGTTGCCAAGCACTGGAACAGGCTGCCCAGGGCTGGGTTTGAGGTACCATCCCTGGAGGGATTTAAGAGACAGGCAGACACAGAGGTTAGAGATGTGGTTTAGGGATGGTTCTTGTCAGAATTGGCTTGATGGATTGGACTCAATGATCTGAAAGGTCCCTTCCAATCAAGACAATCTTGTGATCCTATGAGAACATCTCTGAGAGCTATTAGACATGGGCAGTCCTGGGTGACAGTGTGGTTTATCCAGTGATCTGGAAGCAATAGTGCTTTGTCATCTGCCTGTTGTGGTGGCACAACAGCCAACACGAAGGATTCATTTGAAGAATGTCAAGTGCATAAACTCATCTTTCCCCCAAACCACATGGGGAGTGTTACTGAGATGAGCTCAGAACAGCAGATATTGTTGGTTTGGTTGGTATTAATTGAGATGGATGTGAAGGATTTCTATAAAACAGCACAACATTTGAAAAGGGTGTCTCACTTTGATGGCACATGGCAGTGGCAAAGTGTTCAGTACACAGAAATTAAATCAATACAATAAACCCCTGTAAAGGTGTATGGGATACACCAGTCTTGTTATTTAACCTGCTCTGAAAATGCAAGAGCACATGGCCTCAAACAGGATTATGTATTACATTTAAACACACTAAGCCTGTTAACACAGTGCATAATTAAGCCTTGGAACTCATTGCCAAGGAAAATCTTTGAGTGGATCTTAATAACATTTAAAAAAGAGACAGACATGTCTATTATTAATAAAACCAGGCACAGATCTGTTCAGTGAGGGGAAGAAAAAAGCAAAGGCTGCTTAAGAAATAGTCTTACATGTGCAAGGCAGACTTTAAGTTCTTTCCTGTGACGGTGGTGAGACAATGGTTGGGTGGTTGCCCAGAGAGGCTGTGGATGCCCCCTCAATCCCTGGAGGTGTTTAAGGCCAGGCTGGATGAGGCACTGAGCAACCTGGTGTGGTGGGAGGTGTCCCTGCCCATAGCAGGGGTGTTGGAACTAGATGATCTAAAGATCATCTTAAGGCCCCTTCCAAGCCAAAGCATTCTATGATTCTATCTGCCTAACAAGGAAGAATTATTTTATTTTCCTTTTATGCTCACTATAATGTTCTGATTTTCACCTCTCTTTGAAGTGCTGATGCCTGTGACAAGGGGTGATGTCTATTAGGCTGTGAGGTCCATGGGCTGGTGCTGTTGTTCTGATTTGCAAATTAGGGAATGGTTTAGATAAGGAGCAGGTCAGCTGAGGCACTTCTGAAAGCAGTCGTGCCATTTAAGGTCACTGTAGCTTTCAGCAGGGTGAAAAAATCAGATATCAACTCTTCCAGCGACTCAGGGTGTTTCTGTAGCACTTTGCCTGTAAACAGCTGAAGGTGGATCATTTGGTGTCTGAGCTGCAGTTATTTTGCTTTTGAGCTTTTAAAGAAAAGCTGGAGAAGCAGGTGGGTCAATAAAACCTGCAGCCAGCAAAGCTCAGAGTGTTCCTGAGCTTTCACAGCCCCCACTTTGTGCTAGAGTTAACCCAAGCAAAATCCCCAGAGAAGGAAAATGGGATGACCCTTGTCTAAGCAAATGGGTGGTCTATATTTGGAGTTTGTGTCTAGACAAAGTTTTACTCATGATTCCTTTTATTTCCTCATCAGTTTATGTCCCTGGAAATCCATGCAGTGATGTGCAGTGACCTGCTGGTGGTGGTTTCTGTCATGCCAGTTCATGATCTGGTGGGCATTAACTTTTCATGCTCAGTGAGGTTGTGCATGGCTGGGTCCCATCCTGCTTTGTGGAAGGAGAGGAGCTTGATTTTTAGGGGAGGACAGAGGCATGATGTGGTGATGCTACAGGCAGAGCATGGCCATGCTGTCTGCAGGCACCTGATGGCACCTAGAGCCCTGCAGCACCCTCTTGTACGGTGATTTGTGGAACAGCCTTGGGATATGGTGGACCCAATATGTGCTTCTTGTCCCTTATCTCCTGGTTTCCTTGTTCTGCTGCATACCAGCCTCTCCTGGTTCCAGTAGTGGAAGGATGAAGGTTTGTGAGGGATGGTGGTGATGAACGTGGTGCAATGAATATCATAATATATAGTTGGATGCCTAGGGCCAGGTTCTCCATGTCCATACCAGGTGCTTCATGGTGCTCAGACTTACCCAATTTCAGCAAGCTCTGGGAAGGGAAGTCCTGGGGCACTTCAATGTCAAATAACAGTCTTGAGTAACCTCCTTGATGTGGCCCTACTTGAGGAGGGGGTTGGATCTGATGATACCCACAAGTCCCTTCCCACCTCTGCTGTCACAGAAATGAAGCCTTTGCTGTCTGTGCCCAGGGCTGAGATGTAGCTCTCACTGCAAAGCTCTAGTAGCTCAATTTTCCTTTCTCTTCCAAGACAGTTTTAGCACTAATTGAGCAGAATTCAAACCAGGTTTCTCTCCTGGTAATGTGGTTCATTGCTTATAATGAACCTGCTCTTCTGGCAGTGGAGAGAGTTCTACCAGCCAGTGTGTGCTCTGTGGCTGCAGCCTGCAATTAATTACATCTAAGCCCTCGAAGGAAAATTTTAGGATCTTTCTCTGCTGAAATGAAACTGCAAAATAACAGATATATAAGAAAAAAAACCCAAGCTAGTCTTTCAAATGTCTCCTTCAGGCTGAAGGAGTTGGGGTTGTTGAGCCTGGTGAAGGCTCAGGGGGGAGTTCAGAGGAGCTTCTCTATGCCTGAAGGGGGCTACAGAAGGCCTGTGGTAAGACTTTTTAATAGGATATGTGATGGCAGGACTAGGAGTAATGGATGCAAATTGGAAGAGGGGAAATTGAGTCTGGAGATAAGAAAGTTCTTTGCTGTGAGGGTGGTGAGACACTGGAAGAGGTTGCCCAGAGAGGTTGTGGATGCCCCCTCAATCCCTGGAGGTGTTTAAGGCCAGGCTGGATGAGGCACTGAGCAACCTGGTGTGGTGGGAGNGAACGAGATGATCTTTAAGGTCCCTTCCAATCCAAACCATTCTATGTCCTCATAAGGGAGGTGCTTCAGCCCTCTCATAAACTTTGTGGCCTCCTCTGGACCCACTCCAACAGCTCACTGTCCTTCTTCTGTTAAGGGCTTCAGAATTGGACACGATACTCCAGGTGGCCAAGGCAGGGCTGATCACATGTACTGACCAGCACTGTTTACAGAGACAGCCCTTTTATCTCCTTATCCCTCTCTTTTACCAAATATGTTCCTCCCAAAACCTTCTTCCTCCTTCCCCTGCTTTGGTTCCTTCCCTAAACATCCTATTGTAAATTTTTGTTCCATGCATCCTATGTGTCCCACACCCCTGTCAGTCCCAAAGATGCTCCAGTTGACTCATCTCAGTGGGTTTCACAACTGTACCCTGGGTCTGTGGCTCTCCTGGAATGGTGCCAGGCAGGGTGTCCCTTCCTCTGAGCCTAGTATTCAGTTGTCCACCTGCTGTTGTGCCCTGTGCTTCTCTAGGCTTTTGGGATGGGCTGATGTTTCCTGCAATGGACCTGGGAGAAGTCAGACAGTGTTTTATTGGGTTATCCTGCCTGCTGTGGACTTTTCCTCCTTCTTTCTGAGTGTGCAGTTGAAATTTTATTACATAACCTAATATAGCTTATAGAAGGGACCAAGAGAATCATGGTCATGTTCTGGCACAAACTTAGACAGCAATTTCCACCAGGAGGTGATGTCTCCTACCTTTCTCTTTGGTCAAGACATGAATTAGGTATGAGCAAAGCAACCAGCTCCAAAACCTGGGGCATTTCCAAGTTTATTTGGGTACCTCAGTGTGGACACTCAGGGACAATTTAGGTGCTGGTTGAATTTAGGCATGTGCAGGACTGAGCAGCTTGTGGTGAGACACTGGAAGAGGTTGCCCAGAGAGGTTGTGGATGCCCCCTCAATCCCTGGAGGTGTTTAAGGCCAGGCTGGATGAGGCACTGAGCAACCTGGTGTGGTGGGAGATGTTCCTGCCCATGGCAGGGCTGTTTGAACTGGATGATGATCTTTAAGGTCCCTTCCCACCCAAACCATTCTATGATTCTATGGCATGTCTGGATTTCCTTCCTGAATGTGCACACCACATCAGATGCAAAAGCCATGCAAAGTTACCAAAGCAGATACTAAAACATCTAGAAATCACCTAAAGCTCAAAGGTTTTCTTTGCCTTCTGTTGATATTCTCCCCTTGAGAATCCTGGCTGATCTGCAGAAGCCCTTTTCTGTTCTCCTTGTCAGTGGCTTGAGTGCAGCTCTGTAGAGAAAGACTTGGGTGTGTCAGTCGATGACAAACTCA
>VZTY01022621.1:3447-15884 GCA_013400935.1 Turnix velox
AATTTATACACTGTTCAATTATGTATCATCTTTCAATATGCCATGATGCTGTTTGTATTGTGAAGTCATTCTGAAAAGATCTGATGAGTTGTGCACACTTTGATAGCCCCTGAGTATTAAGGGTGATATTCAGGAGGATCCCATCTCCTACTTGAATGACATCTAAAAGGACTTTCTTCTGTGGTGACAGATGGACATTCATGCCCCCTTTTGAACACAGCTACATTTTGCTTCACATCCCTCAGCACCCTCCACTTCCCAGTGTCTCTCTGTGCCCATGGTGGAGGGGGGCAAGGGGTAGGGCTCAGCAGTGGTTCTCAGCAATGTTTATAGTTAGTGCCAAGAAATGATGTACAGAGGCTCTTGCTTGTACTTATTGCTGTACCAGTGAAGGCCATCTAATTTTGTTACTTGTCCCACTGGAAGGTCAGAAGGAGACAGCCACAGAGGGCTCCCCATAGAGGAGCCAAAAATTCTCTCTTTGATGGCCGAGGTCCAAGGAGTACCCACTCTGTCCCCAGTGCCTGCTGGTGATGTCACTCTGAGAGCTTAATACTGTTTAGTATATTCTGTATTTATTTCATTATTTTCATTTATTTTAGTCATAACATTTCATTAATTAGCTTTGTTCCTTCTAAACTGATACAAATATTTCTCTCCTCCTCCTCTCTGTGCAGGACGTGTGGGGGGTATGCATTTTTTATTTGGCCAAAATTATGACAGATTTACTGGTGCACAACACAGGGCATAAACAGAGCTTGACCAGAGCTCTGATAGATTATCCAAATAGTTTGAATTCCACCTTGCCCACGGAGAGCAGAAATCTCTCTTCATGTCATTCTTATAGGTACAGCACAGACAGAAGCATTCCCCCACTGTCTCTGACACAAGTCTGAGCTCCTCCTCATAGGTTCCTGCAATAGCTGCTCCTGAACTGGGTCTAGCCCCAGGGAAAGCAATGCCACTGGCCCTGGCAGAAGCCATGCCCCAGCCTGTCCTAGTGCTAGTCAGTCAGCAGCCCATGGTGAAACTTACTCTGCCATCTTCCCCCCACACACACCTGTATCACCATCTGCTCCTCTGCCCCAAACAGGGGCAGAACAGGATGCTCCAGACCAGAAGACTATCATTGCCACTGCTCCAACTGTCCTGAAAATGAGAGCTATTTCTACTCGAACTCCAGCAGAACTGGTTTAAGTTGCTCTCAGTGACCCGGAGGTAGAAAAGAAAGCCAGCTCTTTTCCCTGCTTCTGATGACAGAGAACTGCCAAGACCAGACAACATGGAGGAGGGTTCTCCTGATGAAGACCCATGAGAGGGTCCTTTTCATATAGAGATAGGAAAAGGTCTTTCTAAAGCAGATGAAGGAAAGAGTCCTTCTAAAAATGTTCCAGGATCCCTCTTAGGTGGTGTTAGATGAACAATGACTCAGGATGAGCCATAAATAATGAACCTCAAATGCTGATGTGCTGTAGCTTCACTTTGCTTCACAGCAACCTTGGGGATCTGAACAATGGAAACTTTCTCAAGTTTTACAAGGAAAGGAGACAAAGTGGGACTGCACCATTTGAGGACTGACTCTCTGTGTAGTGGCTTGGACATGCATTTTGAGGGATGACAAATGACTCATTGGTAGA
Organism: Turnix velox; assembly: GCA_013400935.1. Lineage (NCBI taxonomy): Eukaryota > Metazoa > Chordata > Aves > Charadriiformes > Turnicidae > Turnix > Turnix velox. Next base: position 5,085 of record VZTY01022621.1, read on the forward strand.
AGCTCAACACAGTTAAGGCCATGGGTTAGTGTTACCGGCAAGGACTTCTGGAACAGAACTGAAGTAGCTCAACCAGAAGAGCATTAGACTGAAGATCTAAAGGTGGCTGGTTCAACCCTGGCTTTCAGGAATGATTCATCTGCCTTCCATTTTTGCAGATTCTTTCTGCTGCTTTCCAGCTTACCCCAGCCATGCTTCTCCCTTCATCTCTTGTCAGAGCACTGTCCCACTGTTAGTTACATCTCCGGGAGGGATTTTCCCCTAAATCTCCAGCCTCAGGCCGGTAAAGGCTGGAACCAGAGCCTCTGATCCTCTCCAGGTGCTGTGGTCCTGCCCTGCGCACCCAGGACCCTGCTGTAGGATGAGGAGGGCTGTGTGTGCTTCCTCTTTCGAGCCCACAGCTGTGCTGGTCCTGAGCTCAGGTCACTACCCTTCACCACAGACCCATGTGAGACACCCTTTTCCATTGCCAGCTCTTCGTGCTGTGTTTTCCTCTAATCACCCTCATGGAGACACTAAAACATCTGGGCAGGCATCAGCTCTGGCTCAAAGGCTTTTAATACAGATCAACAAGGGAGATGGTTCCCTGGCACTCACAGTTCTTCCAGCTGCACAGAACTCTCCACCCTGCTGGTTGCACCCAGCTTCTCTGCAGAGACAGGTGCTCCTAGCCAGAGGCTCGGGGAATGTTGTTCCAGTGTCACAGTCTTTGTGTCCTCAAGGCGACATGCCAGAGACACCTCTTCAGTGTCATCATAGCCCATGCTCCCTGAGTGCAAGGACCAGCCATCCCACGCAGTTCCAGAGGGTCCAGCACTTCTCTGGGAGAGCAGTTTTGCCCCTACAGCAGCAAGACAGGCCACTGCACATTCCACCCACAAGGTGCCCTTCCCCCTTCCTCCCTTCTCCTCACCAGTCTGGAGATGTTTTGTTCCCTTTCCCACCCATGGTCCTCCCAAGGAAAAACTCATGGGAGCAGATTCTCCCATTCCAGCTGGTTGGGTGGCATCCCAGGAACCAGCAGCTCTTTCTTTTCTTCTCACCAATAGGTGCATCCTTGGGCCCAGCTCCTTCCTCTGGCACTCCAGGTATTTTCCAGTCTTCCTCTACAGGACCATAATTCAGCCTGGTATCATCATAGTCATCTGCTGGGTCACTTCCAGGCAGGACAGGGACATCTGAGAGGAGAAGGTAGCTGGCATCAGTGAAAAGGTGGATTGTGCAGAAGAGAGAATAGAAATATGTACAGGGATGTGGGGTTCAGACATTGGTGCCGGCAGCCCCACAGGAGATCCCTCATGTCCTCCCCAAATCTGATGGTGACACTCAATGACATGCTGATGCTGTCCATCACATGTCTGCTGGGGGAAGAGATCCACCCCTTTCCTGCACCCCATTACCGACTGCTGATCCTGGATCATCCTTCTCCAAGCTTTCTCCAGGGTAGGGCTGCACCTTTGTCAGGGACCCCCCTGAATAGGAGCCTGAATAGGAGAGAGGCAGAGCAGGTGTGGTGAGAGCACATTCTGCTGACCCAGCTTGCACCCAACTCTGCTGAGGACATGGAACCCACAGAGCTGTGGCTACATGGGGACAAGGTCTCAGGACTCACTCTGCTGCCCTGGGATGAACCCCATCCCCCAGGGCCTCCCAGACTTGCCCTGGGAAAACCCCTTCCTTCCCACTTCAGATATCCCTCAGGGTACAGAAACAGGCAGAGAGGGGCTGTCCCCAGCTGGGATGGGCAGAGCTGCTGTGGAGAAAGCTTCCCTCCTGGTCCCTGCACCTGGCTGCTTCTGCCACAGACCCCACAACCCCAGTGCTTCAGGGACCATGGAGGGTCTTCAGGGGCTGAACATGGAGTGGCAACGAGAGGAAAGAGCACTGCACTCAATGAGGGACACACCAACCTGAGACACTGAACCTGGCCCGCCTCTCCAGTGCTGGGCTGTAACCGATCTCCTCATACACAGCCTCGGGGAAGGGCTCCTCAGCTCTCTCAGAGCCTGTGAAGAGAGGCCAGGCTGAGCAAGGAATTGCCAGAGAGAGGATGAAATCCCACAGAAACCACTGTCATTCTTCCAAATCTGTCTGTACCATTCTCTGACACTCCCAGCACCCTCGGCCTTGCTGAGAGATGTCTTTCCCGGGGAAGAGACCCACCTCTGCGCCCAGCCCTGACACTTTGCATTTGCTTAACCAGGAGGGCCAAGAGAATGCAGAGAAGGACTCCCAGGATGATGCAGATGACAACAGGCAATGAGATTCTCCCAGTAAGATGGCCCTGGGTGGGATCTATGCGACAGAAACACAGAAATGGCAGGCTCAGTCCTGGTAGTGCTGAGGGGCCAGGACAACCCAGTGCAGATTCCCACTACATACAGCTTTTCAAAGGATGAGTGATGGGGAAGCTCCAACCTTAGTGGGTAAACATCAGTACTCAGCAATCTCCTGCCCCATCACTACTCCTTCCCAGGAATTTCATACCCCAGCAAGGAGTCAGATGTGGGTCATAACCTGTCCCCAAGAAGTCCCAGTGCTGGTAGGAAAGATGAGTTACCTGTTTGAGGGGTTGGTGCTGCCATCCTGGGTGCATCTGCAGAAGAGAAGGGTTGGGCTCGGAGAGTGGGGCATTAAAGTACAGGGGAACCACCTCTCTGACACACTCTGCAAGTGTATCTTCCTACATCTGGGTGGCCAGGAAGGAGCCCAAGGCCCAGAGTAGAAACAGAGCAGACAGATAAAGAGATGCCCATAGGGGCTGCAGGGCCCTGCGAGCAGAAGCTGGAGGACATTCAGCCCCCCAGAAGCTGCTGCCCACTTGACAAAAGGCTCTCACAATTTGCAGGGATGGTCTTGCTCTCAGGAGTTCTAGAGCCATGATAGGAGCCAATGGGGAAAATGGCTCCTCGCCAATGCCCTTGTGAGGAGTCCCAGCCCTCCCACTCACCTGAGCATGTCACAGCAGCATCCTCCTTATGCCGACAGGCACCACTTCCCCCAGGCTGGGCCCAGCAGTCCTGCAGAGATAGCTCTGTCCCCCTGCACTCCACCTGCTCCAGCCAGATGGGGCCAACCCCTTCCCCAAATGCAGCCTCAGCCAGGGCAGACACCGCAGCACCACAGCCCAGCTGCCTGCACACCACCTCAGCGTCCTGCATGTCCCAGGAGTCATCACACACTGTCCCCCAAGAGCCATGGTGCCAGACCTCCACTCTGCCTGAGCATCTGTTCTGACCTCCCACAGCACGGATCTTCTCCCTTTCTGGAGAAGGCAGAGACCTCTCAGGGCACAGGGATGGCAGGCAGAGCCCTGCCAGGTAAGAGGGGTACACAGAGGAGCAGCTACCTGTGCAGCTCGAGGTGTGGGGACACACAGCAGTTTGGGCTGGGGGTGTTTCTGGCTGACTCCCTGCAGAAGGAAATGGTGTTGTGACAGAGATCCTGCAGGGAGGTCACGAAGCAGAGAGCTGGGCTGAGATCTGCTTGTGCTACCCACTCACGGCAGCAGCTGAACCCGGGTCATTCACAGACACACACGGCACTGTGGGGGACCCTGACGTCTCAGCCCCAAAGGGACCCTGGATCCCATGAAAAGAACATCTTGGAGCCCTGTCTGTTCCCTTTTGAGACCTTGCCATGAGAAACCTCTGCCCCAACCAGGTGGAGCTGTGAGCCTGACTGGACACTACTGGTGCATGTGTGGAGCTCTGAGAGCTGAAGGCCCATTTTTGTTACCAGCAGCTGAAGCTTGTGTCAAGGAAAGGAAGAGCTCTTGCAGGCCTGGAGCAGGAACAGAGGAGATGCTGTTGCCCAGGTACCTCAGAATTACCATTGCAGGTGATGTAAGCTTCTTCTTGCAGGTTATTACATGACTGTGGGTCCCAAGGAGAAGAGGGACACTGCCAAAAGGAGCTGTTTCTCTTCCCACACTCCACCAAATCCAGCCAGGCTGTTCCAGACAGCCTGCCAGGGTACTGTTGTGTTTCCAGGAACCCTTCAGCTCCGCAGCCTAGCTCCTTGCACACCAGTGACACAGTTTCCAGAGTCATTGAGTTGGAACAAACACTCCCCCAAGTCCCATTGTAGAAAACCTGCAGGCGCCCAGAGCAGTTCATGCTGTTCTCCAGCCTCAGGGCCGTGAACTCTGGAATGAAAGGCACCAAGAGGGAACAGGCTGGTCTGAGGCTGTGGGAGCAGGGACAACCCTGCATTCTACAGGCCATCAGACAGGTAAAAGCACAAGCAGCTTATCAGCCTTGCACCCACAGGCAGAGAAATGTCCCTGGTGGACCCCTGACCTCCCTTCTAACCATCAGGGACAGCTGAGCTCCCCCAGGAAAACCTCACTGAAATTGAGAGGATCTGTGTGTGGGTGTCCCCAGGATGGGCTTTAGTCAAGAGCTCAGAGTTGACCAGGAACATCCTTGGCCATTGCTAGCTGTCCCCACATCCCAGCCTGCCAGGGCACTGGGCTCCTCCCATGGCTCCTGGCACAGACCTGAGCAGATGACTCCTGCATCCTCTTTGTGCCCACAGTTGTGCTTTCCCCAGGACACTGCTGGGCAGTCCCAGAGAGCAGATTCAACTCCAGAGCAGTTCATGTCATCCAGCCAGATCTGCCCAGAGCCTTCTCCAAACCGACTGGAGCCAACAACCTCCACTGCCCCTCCACAGCCCAGTTGGTGGCAAACGACGGCAGCATCAGACAGGTCCCAGCGTCATCGCAGACAGTCCCCCAGCGGCCTTGATGGTAGATCTCCACTCTCCCAGCGCAGCGCCCAGACCCGTTCACCAGCCGGACCTGAAGGTTCCCTGTAGCAGAAGAAAACCCCAGGTGCCATCAAGGGCTGGCTGCCCACCCAGTTCTGAGCCTGGGGAGAACATGCAGTGCCACTCACCCCAGCAAATGACTCCCACATCCTCAATAATCCCTCCTTCCAGTGCCCTCTCAGGCAGGGAGGTGTTGCAGAGGATCAGGCTGGCCTCATGCCCTGCACAACGGACTCCCTGCAGCCCCACAGGACCCGTTCCTCTCTGAGGCTTTGGGGGATTGTAGGCTTCCACTGCCTCTCCACACTTCAGCTGCCGGCACACCACGCTGGCCTCCTGCTTGTCCCACTGGTCATCCAGGACTCTGCCCCATATCCCATGCTGGAAGATCTCCACTCGTCCATCACACCGGCTTCCTCCATCCACCAGTCGCAGGGATGCAAAGTGAGGTGGGCCTGAGGAAAGCAGCCATGCCATAGCCTGTGGCAGCAGCAAGAGGCCCAGACCCCTGCAGCATGCCTTCAGGCTCTGGCATCCCTGCAGGAGGGACTTGGAGGTTGCCCACCTTCAGCCCTCTGTAGGGAGCTACTTGGCCAGGGCTCCAAGTGGTTGGTTTCACAGTCCCTGAGCCTTCCAGAGTGAGACACCAGTTGTGCTCTTGGTGGGCCAGTGCCACAGAGCACGGCCCTGCAAAGGCAGTGGGGACAGCTCCAGCAGGAGGGAGCCACAGCCAGCAGTGACCTGGGGATGGGCAGTGCCAGGAGGGATCTTGCCCACTCTCAAGCACTGGCTCTGGCACTGCTGAGACACAGGGCACAGCCCATACATCTCTGCCCACCTGCATCCTTGGGGATGGGGGACTGAGAGGTAGAGTCCCTGGCAGAGAGCACAGCAAGGGGGACCTTTCCAATCAAACAGGAAAAGTTTGAGTCTTGTTTCTACTAGAATCCATCCTAAAGCCCAGTCCTACTCTGTAGCTCATAGCCCTGCTCTGCTGCAACTGGTGCTGGGAGGCACCTGGACAGGCCTTGTGAGCAAAGGACTGGGCTCTGTGGGACCCTCCATGGGGCTGGCACAGGGCTTTCTGCAGCCAGAGGGATGGAGCAGAGCCCCACAGCTCCATCCTATGTCTGTCCCACAACATGAGAGCAGGAAATCACAGGTCTGGCAATGGTTCCATGGCCTGAGCCTCTTCCCTGGCACAGTGCAAGTGCCTGACCCAGTTCTGTCATCATCTCCCACATAGAAGTGGTTAGTCTGAGCAGGCAAAGTTCTCCAGATCACTCCTGGTGAAGCCAGGATTTCTCCAGGGGCAAATTCACCTAGGGCTGCAAAGGGATCTGCTGCTTTGGCTGGCCATGTCATGCCCAAAGGGCAGAATTAATACAGTCTTTTCCCAGCACTCACCTGAGCATGTGACAGCAGCAGCATAATCTCCGGAGCACTCCAAGGCCCCCAGGGCAGTCACTGGACACTGTCCCATGTGGGCTTCAGTCCCATCACAGTGGAATGAGTCTCTCCAGACAGGGCCAGTTCCTCTCCCAAAATGCCTTCCTCTGGGAACAGGCTCGGCAAACCCACAGTTGAGGTGACAACAGAGAACATGGGCATCCAAGAGATCCCAGCGGGAGTCACAGAGGGTGCCCCAGGTCCCCTCCACCTGGACCTCCACCCTCCCCTCACATGCCGTGCTGCCATTCACCATCCTGAACCCTGTGAAGACAGGGACAGAGAATGATGAGACAGGTCAGACTTTATGGCCAGGGACAAACATGCAAAACTTTGAGCAACCTGACTGAGTTGAAGACATCCCTGCTCATTGCAGGGGAAGTGGTCTAGTTGAGATTGAAAGGGCCATCCCAAATCCAAACCATTCTATAGTTCCATGATCATCCTTTCTGTCCTCACACGCAGAACATCACAGTTCCACCTCATCCCTGCTCCCCATCATCAGCACACCCCAGGGTTTACACCCTGTCCGGAGCCCTTACGTGAGCAGGTGACGCCAGCAGCACTTGCATGAGTGCAGAGCTGTTCCCTCGGGGACCCCATGGGGCAGGAGGTGAGAAGGGATTCATTTCCCATACACTGCAGCTCCCTGTCCCAGATGGGACCAGCCCATTCTCCAAGGTGAGTTGCCTCAGGGGCAGGCAGGGCTATGCCACACTGCAGATTCCTGCAGACCACGTTGGCAGCTTTGGAATCAAAATCAGAGTCACAGACAGTTTTCCACTGATTCTCGTCATAGATTTCCACTCGTCCTGAGCAGCGGTTGTCCCCTCCAACCAACCGGACAAATCCTGCAATCACCAAAGAACCTTGTGAGTTCCCAGAGCCCTTTGGCAGTTACATATCCCACCATGTCCCACCTCATCTCCAAGGCAGCTAGGATGAAGAGTCCTACAGGAATGCCAGCAGCTCCCAGTGGGTGCTGATGGCACAAACACATTAGGGATCCCCTGCTGTTTCAAGCACAAAGCTGCAGGAGCCACTTAGAAAAGCTGCTGCCCTCTCAAGGGTCTCTGGGCTACCTGGCACTGGCCCCAGGCACTGCAGTGGCCAGAGCACTTGAGCACAGGCTCTGCTGGCTGCTGCAGCCTGCTCTGCCCCACCAAGCTGAGACTCAGGCTGAGGAATCCCTTGGAGCTGCCAAGAAATGGACCTCATTCCCAGGTGGTTCTCAGGCCACTGGGGCACTGCAATTAAAAGGGACATGTCAGAGGGAACAGACATAGTGCAGATGTACCTGCTGTCACTGTCTCTAACAGCTCTGAATTCCGGCACCTGCCTGGGGAGGGGTCCACAGCCAGGACCAGAGTACACTGCCAGGTGTGCATTTTCCTGGCCCCCAACTGGGTAGAGGGCAGGAGCAGCCCTGGGCTGACACAAGCCCCAGATGAGCACCAAGGAGAGCCAGAAAGTATTGGCAAATCCCCTTGGCACAGGGAGAAGAGAGCTGGGGTAGGCAGGAAAGGCTGGACAGCGGGTTGGCACTGCTGGCATGGGGGTGTTTCCTCATGAGATTGCTCTCATGGAATGATCCTAGGAGGGGAATGAGCCACCCTGCTCTGCCCAAGCTCTATGCTCCCTCTGAGTAGTTCCTCTGCTATGAGGGATTCATCTCTGCCGGGGGTCACAATCCAAAGATTACACAATCCAAAGATCATGCCCTTCCCTGAGGTAGTGGGTGGCCACATGAGATTCTCTCACTCCCTCTTGCATGAGGGGATCTTGTCCTCGACTGTGAGACAGGTCTTGTCTGAGTAGAAGAAGGAAGTTGGGAACCTACAGAGACTTCAAGGCAGGGTGGGAATTAATCTCCAGGCCTCAGGCACTCACAGAGGTTGTGCTGAGGTGCATCAGGGGTTGTCAGTGGAAGGTTCCCACTGGGCTTTCATCAGGAACTGGGGAAACCAGCAATGACAGTCCCAGCCCAGCAGTGTGACCAGCCAGACCAGGCCCTTCTCCAGTAACTCCTTTTTCACTCTAGGGCATACCCAGGTCCCTTCTCCCATCCTGCTCACAAAGATGGGGAACAAGCTGGTCTCATACCTGAACACGTCACTCCAGCGTCCTCACTGTGAGCACAGTACTTTCGGAGATCATTTCTGTTTGGGCAGTCAGACAGGGCTGACTCAGTGCCATCACACTCAACAGCAGCCATCCAAATGGGGCCAGATCCTGCTCCAAAGTATCCTCCGAAATGAGCTTCAAGAGCAGACCCACAGCCCAGCTGCCTACAAACCACTTCAGCGCTCGTTATGCCCCAGTAGATATCACACACGGTGCCCCACTCTCCTTGGTGTTTCACCTCCACTCTTCCAGCGCAGAGCTCATCGCCATCCTCCAGCCTCACCTCTGCAGCCCCTTCAAACACCAACACAGGACTGGTCAGCAGAGCATCGATGCTCAGACTGCAGGTCTGGGGTCCCACATGCCCAGTCAGAGGCACCATGGTGGGAGCCCTAGATGGGAGTTCTCCTCCTTTGGCAGACATGGGATTCCCTCTTCTCCCTACAGCCCATGAAGGCTGGGGATGCTCACCTCCAACTCTAATGGGCTATTTGCTCTCCCACAACCCTTGAAACATCTTCTGCTCCAATGACCCCTTTCCTATGACCACTCATTCCACCCCCAGACCCTAGACAGGCCACTCGCTCCTCCCCAACCCAACACTCCTCAAGTGCTCCACGCTCCCAGGCCTGCAGCTTCCCCTGCTGACCTCCTACCGTGGCACCACCCAAGCTCTCACCACCAGAGGCCTTTCTGTGTCCTCATAGAACACCAACATGATCTCAAGGAAACTGCCCCTGCAACGCACGCCCCCTCCTTGTTAGCCCAGCCTTTATGCTTGGTAGGGATGCCCAGGAAGGGAACTTCTCTACCACATTTGAGTGCAGACAGACCAGCTCCCTTCTCTCTGTGGGGCACAAACTGCCTGATGTTAGGGCTCCCCTTGACCCACAGCCATCCTCAGGAGCACAGCACTGGAAAATAAATCATCCCAAAAGGGTAACCCAGCATGGATTGTCTTTAATTGTAGTCAGGCACCGGCTGCCAAAAATACTGTAGCTCTGGAAGCAGAGATACTCTGTCCCACCCAGATGGATACAGGCAAAGGCTCAGGGTCGAGTGACATGAGCACCTTCTGATCTTCATCTCAGTGGCACTTGGAAAGAAACCCTGTTCCCAAAGGGATCTTGGTGACCTCACTGGTACCAAACCGGTCTGTTGGAAAAGGGAGCCAGCACTTACCTCTGCAGAGCTGCACCCAGAGGAGCAGACACAGTAACGGAGGGGACAGGAGTCCCTCCATTCCCATCTTGAGCCTCCTGCCCTGCTGGCACAGCCCTGTTGTGCCCCACTCCCTGTCACAGCTTACAGGGATGATGCTGATAGGAGGGTAATGTACCTCTGCAGATGTTGATGCAGCTGCGGAAGGAGCCAATCAAGGCAGTAGCTCCTTTTTAGACGTTATCGGGAGCTATCTACCCTCTGACACAGCCCATCCCTCCAATGAATTTCTCCAGCAATGTTCATGACCATATTTGAGGGACACAGATGTCCCACTGTGCATGTCATGGTCTCTGTGGTGGTGGATCGTCATGGGACAAGTCATGTGCGGAAGGAAATGGGTCTGTCAACCCTTGAACCCCGCTGTGGGGTCTGGAAGCACTGCCCATGCTGATCTCCTCCAAAAACCCATGAGGCGAATGTCCAGCAGTCACTAAGTGATCAGCCATGGAGTGGAGATTGCACAAGGATCTGTTTTGGGATGGGGAAGAAACTGCCCCTGCCACAGACCTCACTGTGCTGGAAGCAGTGGCTGGAAAAGATCCTTGGCCAGAGAAGAGCTCCATCTCAGCAGTGCTAGATGGTCTTTCACTCCCTGGAGAGCTCCACAGTGAGTTCCTCACAGGAGCCAGAGCTGGATCATGTCCCTGCCCAGAGGCTCAGATGTGCCCCTGTTTCTCAGTGTGTTACCCAGGGCCGTTATTCCTTGCAGGCATACTTGGAGCTGGAGTCTTCAGGTGCACAAACCACAGCCCACGTGGCCCTTCATGTTCCCTCCGCAGCGCCCAGGCAGGAAGTCTGTGGTTTCCTCTGGGTGCCATACACAGGCACATCCCTGGGGTGCCCCCAAACCACACTCCTTCTGCCTCACAGACATGGGGCCAGGCAGCTCCTGTCCTTCATCGTGCCCCTGTCATGCACATGGCTGCTCTGCACTGAGTCCCATGAGCACGTGATGGTGACGTGACTTCAAACCCACCTACTGCCAAAGCTGGATGTTCATGGGTTACACTGGTGGAGACAATAACCATCCTAATTCTGCTGCTGCACGGTCGGGAGATAAACTAACTGTGACCTCATGTCCCTCCTGCTGCCACCACTGATGGCTCTAGAGTTACAGTGACCATGACATTACACCCTCCTGCTTCTGCTGCTGTGTGACTGGAATAAGGTATCCACAGATGAAGATAACAGGCCAAGGAACAGACCAGGTACTCCTTGGACCTCGGCCAT
>VZTY01022623.1:0-23508 GCA_013400935.1 Turnix velox
TTCCCGGTACGTTGGAACGTGGGAAGGCCCGATGAGGCCCGGGCAATACCGGTCACCGAAAGGATGATCCCTCCCTCCTCTCCTCCTCTGTGCTGCCGCCCCCTTTTTCTGCGCCGGGCTCGGGACTGGGATGGGGCAGACAATGGTGCGGGCTGCCCTTTGTGCCGGTCCCTCCGGGCAGTAATAACTCTTTCCGCCGGGGCCAAGGGCTGTCCTGCCCGGCCCTGTCCCGCTGTGCCGTTGCCGCACACGGAGGCCTGTGCTGGAGGCAGGGGCCGCTCCCACGCTCCGATCTGCCTTTTTGCACTGTACTGAGCTGGCCCATTTTGCTCCCTGTAATGCCTTTTTTTTTTTTTTTTACTTTGAATGCTGGTAGGTGCATAAGTAGTCATCTGCTGCTTGTTTCTACCTAAATCGTGAAGGAGTGAGGTGCTTATTAAAGACGATATAATAGTAGTTTACTCCCCTAATTTGAGAGATGCTTGGTGATTAGAAACTTATTCCCTGGAGGTGTGTCCGAAGGCTTCGCCAATTACTCAGTTCTGGTGGCAGTAAAAAGAGGGTTAATCCCAAATCTTGTATTTAAGGTTCTGAAATGGGGAAGGAAGAGGAGTGAGGGAGTTGTTCTGAAATTAGACTGTGATTGAAATCGGATTAGGATTTGCTAGAGTGAAAAATCTGAGTGTGTGTCAGGTTACTTTGACTTCACCTGATGGTCTTTTCCCTGTTTCTGTTAGTTTTATTGCCAGAATTCAGGTCTGTAATCAATAGGACTGAAATTTTTGGCATTTAAAAGCATGTTTTGTATCTTAGCAGAATTCACACCTCTACTGCTATTGTTTGGGTGGAGACAATTTTATGCAGGTCAGGCTTAGCAGCAGCAATGTCTTTTAAGATGACATTCACAGTGTAGACTATCTTAATTTTTCTTTAGCTTGGTGACAGTGAATCTTTCTCACAGAAAATATTGTATGTAAAGAGTAATGTTAGTAAATGTTAGAAAGTAACTAAAAATTGCCCATCCTTCTGCTTAGCAGTTGCTTTTCAGGGTAAGGAGGAGGCGTGGTGGGTTTCTTTTTCCTCTTGCCATCCAATGAGACTCTTCCTGCTTCTTCTCATTCATTTTGTCCTTGTCTCATCTCCCCATATTGGTTACTGGCTTTGTTGCTGCTTTCTCAGTCACTGGCCTGAATCCATCAGAGCTCTAAACAGGGAAAGGTTAGGTATGTTCATGCCTGGTGTGAACTGATCTGTCATCCATACTTGCATATATTATAGCATGCTCGAGTCTGGGGGAATTAAATATCTGTCTCTGTAGGGGGGAAGAAGGGAAATGACTGCCTCAGCTTTACTGAAATTAGTTATAGCAGACAGGCTAAGGTAGCTTAGCTCTCATTTCTTCCCAAAGGGGAGTAATTATTTTGGAATAGGGTATTTGTAGTTATGGAGATGTCTATCCTCTAGGGTTATCTTCCAGTATGCTGACTGACTTCTTTTTGTGGCTTAGCCTAAGATTCTGTGGCAGATAGCTCCCACAGTGTTAATGTGGTTAAAGCATTCATCCATGCTTTAGAAAAGAGTTAAAATCTAAGAAGTGTCTGGTTTTGTGGGGCAACAAACAGATGAAACACAAAAGTAAGTAAAAGTTTGGTACCACTGAAGTTATGCTGAAATTGTTTAAATGTGTCAGTCTTTCAAAACTGATCAATTTGCATTTTATGTGTGAAATTTGCTACTGCACCTCCTTTCAGCTGTCTTCTGATCATGGTGCTTCTTTAAAAGTTCACATTAGAAATACCCTTTTAAGTGTATTTTACCTAAATCGAGTCTCTGGAGGTAAAGCAGTACAAATCAAGTTTATGATGGAGAATGAAGGAGCACAGCAGTACTATATAATTTTCTCTCTTGAGATACTGCTACCCAAACTGGCATGCTGATTGGACAGTTTGTCTGTATTTAATGAAAGCTAATATTTGAAGTTGTTTTGGATTTTTTGTTTTAATTCTAATCCAAGTATTATGTGTAATTTGCCATGGTCAGCTATTAAATGTACTTGTTTTGGTCCCTTTGCAGCATTTTCCTGTATGTAGCTTTGTAAATCGGGAGTAATCATTGCTATCATTTGCATTGACCTGCACCGGCATGTTTTATGAAATTCCACCACTGAGAAAATAAGTGATTAGAAGAGGGTCCAGAGAAAGGCCACGAAGATGATCAAAGGGTTGGAGCAACTGCCCTATGAGGACAGGCTGAAGGAGTTGGGGTTGTTCAGCCTGGAGAAGAGAAGGCTCAGAGGGGACCTCATAGTAACTTATCAGAGGGGGTCCTACAGAAGGGCAGGGGAAGGAATTTTTAACATAATATCGGATGGGAGGACTAGAAACAATGGATATAAATTAGAGGGGGATAGATTTAGACTAGACATAAGAAAGAAATTCTTTACAGTGAGGGTGGTGAAATACTGGAACAGGTTGCCCAGGGAGGTTGTGGATGCCCCCTCTCTGGAGGTGTTCAAGACTAGGCTGGACAGGGCACTGGGCAGCCTGGTCTAGTGGGAGGTGTCNTTCTGTGATTCTGTGATTCTGTGATTCTGTGATTCTGTGATTCTGTGATTCTGTGATTCTGTGATTCTGTGATTCTGTGATTCTGTGATTCTGTGATTCTGTGATTCTGTGATTCTGTGATTCTGTGATTCTGTGATTCTGTGATTCTGTGATTCTGTGATTCTGTGATTCTGTGATTCTGTGATTCTGTGATTCTGTGATTCTGTGATTCTGTGATTCTGTGATTCTGTGAAGGAATAAATTCTGGCCTAATATCTAGATTATATTGTTTGAAAAATCTGAAATATTCAAGGTTATACATTCTCAAATTCAGTTTGAAAAGAGTGGTGTTTGAGTCACCTTCTGTGTAGATGCAGTCACTGTATTTGAACTCATCAGACTTGAATACATTCTTTAGCAATATTATTGATCCCCTCTGGCTACAGACTCTTCTGTGGTACCAAAATACTGATTCCTTTAATTGGTAGTTAACTCATATTTTATTACTGGAATTGTTGGGCCATATAATTGTCTTTGCTTTTTGTTAATGCAACTTTTAGAGAAATGAAAGATGAGTAAGTAGTTTTGTTTGAAGTTAAGACAGACCTTGGTACCCTTGCATGCTCCGTTACCATGCTCCGTTTCTAAGATCGAAGGCAGGGATCTGTTGAGCGTCAGAGCTTTGGAATCCTTGGCTTGCACAGGTTCATTCTACTTTTTCAGGTCTGGGTGGAAGTTTCTTGCCTTTTTGTTGGCTCCCTCTGTTAGGGTGGTAAAGTTGTATATATAAGGACTGAAATTCTGATTTTGAGGTATTAATAGTTCCTGAAAATATTTAGCCCCCAAGAATTGTAATAGCAAAATGAAATATCAGAAATTATGCATCCTTCAATATGAGTTTGTGTTCTTGCTTTTATTAGTGAGACTCTTCTATTTTTATAGGTACTGACATGTGATTAGCAGCAGTCAGAACTAACTTGAACCTGCAGAGCTGAGTGATAAGGAGCCAAGACACTTAAGACTTCATCTGGACAAACAACTGCCAGAACAGTTTCTTCTCACAATCTTCTCAATATCGTAGTCTCTGGAGATATGAAAGGGCTTTTTAAATTGTCCCATATATAACTAACTTTCCTGTATTGCTCATAAACATGTGCTCTCAGTGGATTTGTCCTAAGTGTACAGCTCTTATTATTTCAGTACAATTGAGACTTTACAGGACAAGATTAAGCAGTTGCAACTACTTAATTTGTAATACCCTTTGTAGCAGCTGCATTTATTTGTTTATTTTGACATCTAGGCTTTTAGACAGCTTTTGACACCTGGGTTTTAGAGAACCATTTGAACCTTCTATTTTTTCAGTCTGCTGGTCTTCATTCTTTGGCAAGTAATATGCCTTGTAGACTTTACTTGTTCAACTTCTTGGACAAGTAGTATTTCTTAATCTTTACATGCACCCGTCTGTTGGCTCATTGGTCTGAGGTTACTGATCAAACAATTCAGCCTATTTTGGTCCAAATTAATCAGCATCCCCGACTAAAACTGAGGAATAATTCTTGATTAAGTGAGATGTTATACTTTGTAGGGCTGCCTTTGTGTATGCTACAATGAGACTTATATGATCACATAATTGACAAAACACGTACTGCATCAAAAGTGAAGTATTATCAAAAAAACCAAAACAAAAACAAACAACCACCAACAGCTAGTGAGGAGTTAGTCCATCATAGCCTAAATCACTTTCTGTAAAAACACTGTAATGACTGGGATTTAGATTTCCTTTTTGTATACTTGTGATACACTTCTTCATAAGCTAAAAGGACAGAAGTCCTTGAACTTCTGTTGCTTAGGCCATAGGATTAACCTATTTGTTTAGAGAAAAGGAGGCACAGCCACTCTGTCACCTTTCACTTACTCCTGCTTTATTTGATCTTAAGATTCACAGGTCCTGGCTACTGATTTCTTTTCCACAGTTACATTTTTTTGTGGATTCAGAGAAATTGCATAGCCTTTTGGTTTTGTATAACCTTCTGGGTTCAGGGATTTTGAAGGATCTAGTTTATCCCATACCTTCAACATCCTAACCCCAGATGAGGCAGCGTAAGAAAATGGGCTTAGCCCAAATCTCTAGCTTCAATTGTGGCAGCTTTATTGTATTTACTGTTGCTGCATTTCTAATAGTGTGAATCTAATTCTTGAGGATGCTTGAATTTGTTCATGTTTTTCTGTCATGCCGCCATGATTTTTTTTGCAAGAAGAGGAACACCATCCTGGGGAGTCCAAATCTGCACAGTTCCTGGGCATCTGAGAAAAGTATAGATTGTCTTAAAGCCATGTTCCCATCAAATGTCAAAGTCTTATTGTTAGCTGCACAGTGTTAGTGAACAAGTGGACATGCTGCTACCAGCTCATTCTTGATGCAGTGCTGTGCACTGACTAGCATTTTTGCTGTTTCCCTGTTCTCCCCTCAAACACTGCGTGGAACAAGTGAGGACTGTAGCAATTCTAGGAAGCCAGTTACTCTCAGCAGTAATCCAGTTTTTCAGGAGCTTGCTTTTACAGATTGATCAGCTTTCTACCTTTCACTTTGCTGACATAGGTATAGATTGTGGGAAAAGAGGGGCAGTGACAAATAGGGCTGTAACAGCTGATTTAGGGTGGTTTAAGGTACTGTGGACCTACTGTCTTAATAGCCTCAGTGGCTCAGAGTAGGGCAGCTTGCTGTTGTGAACTGGATTTAATATAAGGTCCAGTACTCTCATGCAGAATTTCTGACTCCTGCACCTTCTTTATTGCCCTTTCAGGCCAATATACTCTTGGGAGAATATAGGTGTACAGAATACATATTTATACCTTGGAAAGAATTACCTGGTTAGGAAGTAAGAGGTAATTGTGGGAATCCTCCTTGGTTTCTATTGCTATTAAATTCTCCATATGTTGTACTGAGGACAGTGCTGTGAAATGTTTATGAACCTTGGCATTAAGAAAGCAACTAAAAGGTCCACTTAAATTTACCCTTGTATTTTCCTTGTGAGGTTCAAAATTAATTAAATGCATTGCATTTTGAAATATTTAAATACACCGATACCTTAGGAAGTCATGGTTTATTTCAGAAATACCCATGGAGAAAACAGTTTGGAGATAGCATCTCATGATAAGCATAATCTTCATAAGCTGATTGGGACCTGTGCTTGCTGGATTGAGGCCCAATTATTGCTGTTTGTTGTTGTGATATACCAAGCCTTAGCTAATCTTCCTGTAATTACAGAATCTTTTTCTTCATTTTTGTGTATCTGTAACATTACAGCACTTGCACTGCTATCTCTAATGCTTCTCCCATTAAAGGATTGATTTTTTTGACTTTGCAACTGTCAAAGTCTTGTCAAAATTGATAGCATCACTGTCATACTAGTTTTATGAGGTCTTCAGATATTTTTACATAAGTTCTTTGAGGCTTTCATAATATTTGTGCAGCTTGAGCACAAATCCAGGCAGGACACTTTGTACTCTAAAAATGCGTGACCTGAAGAGAGTGTTTAGGAGTATGTACCAGCTACAAGTGAGTGATCAGATTTGTTTTTGTTGTGAGGCTGGAAGTGGAATGAGGCTTCTTAATTTACAGGATTAGGCCAGAAGAGGCAATGAACTGGGTGAAGCTGGTGGTGCACATGCACATTAACAAGCTGTTAAGACAAATTGCCAGATGAACTAACTTGGAATGAAAATAAACAAACAACCGCAGAACATCAATTCTATATATTTTCTAAGAATAGAATCTATCAGTTGTTTTCGAAATACCTAGCAGTGTGAAACTCTGATACTGAATTGTCACTCCTGATTTCCGCTGTAGAAGGAGAAGCTTTGGACTTTATGTTCCATCTCAAAAAATTTGATATGGATAGTAAAAAGAGCTCGTTTCTTCCAGAAAGTTAATCCTACATCAGGCTGTGCCTTGGAGCAAATTAAAAAAGATCTTTGATTGTTATTTTTCACACCTATAGGTTCCTGAGCTAGCCCTTCTGGTCTGGGAAAGACCAGTGCTGGCTCAAAGAGGTCAGTATGAAGAGCAGGAGGCTCTTGTCCAGTGATATTTATCTGTTGGATTGTTATCCTTTCACAGTCAGATTGACATCATTAAATCTGCTGGGGAAGCTCTGTGTCGTTTCTTCTATGTCAGCTGACACTTGTCTCCTTTCTTAGGTTAAGCAAATGTTACTGTCAGTTTTAAACTTGATTGTGTTTATGTAATGAATGCAGCAAGTACAAAACAGCGAAGTACATGGTATGAATGCCTGCAGAATGACACAGAATTCATACCTTCCACATTCAAACATCTGTCACTGATTTGCTGCTTTCTCCCATATTCTATCACGTCTGACCAGCTGAGCATCTCTTGTGTGTTTTTAACCTTGATTGTTGTCAGATTCACTAACAGGTAGATTTGGGAGGTAGTCACAGCATAGATGATTTGCCTGATCGGCTTGGAGAAATTGCTTCCTGGTGGTTTGACTTGTTAGCCTTCATGGGGGATGTATTTTAATGAGCACTGAAACCTCTTTGCAAACTTGGTGTCATAGAATTATGCCCAAAGCGGCTCCTTTGCACAAGGAGAAGGTGGTCAGACAGGGTCCTAGGTGACTTGATGCAGAAAGGGATTCCTAGCCATATGCAATGTGAGATTTCAGGCTTGCAGTTCTCAGAGTGTTTTAGTCCTTGCCTTTTCTTAGTCAAGTACTATGCAAGTCAGAAAGTTGGTGAAATTATGCAGGAGCATTTAAGTTATGGTCACTCTAGCCAGCAGGTACTGTCTTTGCATGGAGCTTTTTGACATCGGGGTCCCTTGCTGCTTCTCTCACACAGAAATGTTAGATGCAAACTCTGGTAATGATTTCTCTGCACCAGAAATGACTTGCAGCTAGTTATAGAAGGCTTTCCACATCAAGAGAGAATCCTGAAATGAGAGCACCCTGCTAGGAGTCAGCAGGATCCTGTTAACCACTGTTCAACAGCTGTGGAAGAAGCACATGATCTGGTAATGTTCTGGGTAGTGTTCATACCACACAAACATCAGCAGTAAAGAGCAACCATCTAGACAAGGAGAGGTTTACAGGCAGTCAGTGTGAAAGCAGCATCTTTCAGTATTACTGGCTGCCAGCAGCGGTTCAGAACTTGTCTGTAACCTCTTCCTGTGCCCATTGTCCACACGAGTATGGTCCTCTATACCTCTGTGCTCAGTTTTGCCTGTGTTTTGGTGGTCCCTGTGGCTGCAAGGTTGGTTCAGAGGAATTGTGTATTGGTTTTTGCCCATCAAAACCAGACCACATTGGCAGAAACATGGAATCACGGCTTATGTCATGTTAAAAGGTGAGGCAGAAGCATCTATAATTCATGATATTGAAATGATTAAATCTGAGAGTTGCCGACAGGATTCATAAAGATAGGGAGATGTTACTAGAATGTATTTTCTAATTCATAATGCTTCATCTTCTTGGGATATCGGCTGGGTTTGTTGTTTTCTCTTGCATCTTGAGCAGAATTATCTCTTCATGAATTTAATTAGGCAGCTAGCACATGTTTAATCTTTTTTTGCCTTTTGATTACATCTTTCAAAAAATAGAAGAAATCTGATTTCGTTTCAGCTATGTATTATTACACCAAAAAAGCTTACTGTGGTTGAATATATAGACTAGCTCCGTAGGGACTTGATTTATTGTTTTTCTCATGGCACTCTTTGAATATATGCAAATTGTAATTATTGTTTCCTATTTTATAGTTGGAATAATAGGTCTGGGTTTTTCCTTTTTTTTTGGGAGGTGCTTGTAAATATGGAATGATTGTCTAAGGTACTTTGATATTATAGTTGAGACTAAGTGGAAAGGGAGTGTCTTTCTTCAAACATAGATTGCTCAAGAAGGTATCTGGCTAGTAGGCTTTCTTTTTTTTTTTTTTTTCCTAGGGGAACCTAGTATAAATATTTGGCAAGCTTAAGAATGTCTGGTCTTCTGTGGCATTTGCCCCAGAAGTCTGTGAGGTCTTTCTGACCAAACACTTAATTCTGTAATTAGATCCTTGAAAGGGGTTATCTCCAGTTTTATAAAAGCTTTGTATTTAAAAGAGCTTACTTAAGTCTTTATGATGATCTAAAGACCAAAATTCTGGTCTAATGTTTTTACTTAGTTACCACAAACAATAGTTTTCATTTTTCTTGGCTGTTTTATTTTTCATGTCCTGTACACAAGTGAAGACTGTATTTTGGTTGCAAAATGTGTTATTAAAGTGGTTGATTTGGTGTTAGAAAAAACAGAATTGTACTGGGATCTCAATATTGTAGGAGGGGAAAAGGACTCCTGCTCTTTTGCAATGGCAGTCATCTGTTCTGCTTATTCAACTGAATAGTCAGGTCATGTTCCTTTCCTGCGTAACGGAATAAGAGGGATGCTTGCCTAGAAATTATAGGAGAGGACAGAGGTGGCGCCATGTATTGGGAGAGAGACCAAGGAGTTGTGTAGGTGGTTTGTTTGTTCTCCGTCAAGGACAGAGGAAACTTCTGTTTCTAGCCTATTCTGAAGTGTCTGCCACACTGCACAATGCAGGAAAATAATCAGTATCTTTTTAGTCTTCATACATCTGTGCTCTAGCAAAAGCAGACTCCTGTAATGTAAAACTGTACTAAAGTTCAAATCTTTTTATGTATTTTGAGTGTATCAAGAAGCATTAATCTTGCTTAAGAAGTATTACTTGTAATTAGGTTATCTTTATTATCCACTGGTCTTGCTTGTTTGGCATATCACATTATACAGATAAGGTGGAGCTGAGTTTCTGTTTCCAAAAAGCACAGGAAAAAATTAAGAGTTGCATCCTTCAGACCAATAGCTTTTTTGGGCTGAAGCGTAAGTGACAAAACTCCATGATTAAGATCCTTAAGGTGGACTCTTGTCAAAGTGAAGACAGCAGTGGCTGCATTGCTGTCACTTTGGAAAACGAAGGATAGGTTCCTGTTGTTAGGACTGCAAGACAAGGTAAATATTTTAAATTAGTTGGTGATCCTTGCTGCCTGCTTGGGAGTCTGCACAGACCAACTGTTATGCAGTGATGTTAGCTTGAGATGCTGTGGGATTATCTAGAAACTTCATTTTTACTTCAGATGGAGCCCATATAGAGGCAATGTTGTAGTTTTTGATCTCAGAAAGATGTTAAGATCAATGCAGAGTGGACATTCTGTAAAACTTTTGACTAGACAGAACATCTATGATTCACGTGGCAGCAGTATCTGGAAATTTTTTAGGTTATTTGCCTTCCCCCAGTTGAGTTTGGATGTTGACTAGAAAATTCCAGCTCTCTTATTCTATATTAAAGCAGCAAAGAACATGTTAATTGTATTCTGGGCTGCTTTGTGTCCTTCAGTATTGGTGCAGTTTGTGTTGAATGCAGCCAGGTAAATTGCTCCAGGTCCAGTCTCCTGAGGATTATTTGATATGCCAGTTCTTATAAACTGGGTAATTGGTATATGGAAATCAAAACGTGAGTGCTCACATCTCAATCCTTTGCTGGTAGCAGCTCAGTTATGCAGGCTAAACATATGTAGAGAGGATGTTGGGACCTTGAAAAATATGCTTACAAAAGAGCTGGTAAGAAATAAACTTAGCAATGGCTTTTCTGCGAAGATGTTTGGGAGCAGAAATACATGATGTGGATGGTCAGCTTTGCTTCCATAGGGCTTTCAGGTGAGTCAGCACCATGAGCAACAGTAATTGAAGACTTGAGGCTTTTCATGTTGGTATACATGTCTGACTTCAGTGAGTCAGTAAATAAGAGAGTCACAGTAGCTATCTGATGCATCCAGTTTACTGAGACTATCCAGGTTCAGATACTTGAATTATCTTGCCACAAACTGGCTAACAAAAAGCAGCTGGTATTCATTTTGGGGGCCTCAAACTGGGGATTAAAAGTGAAATAGCTTGGCAGCTTCAACTGCAAAAGAGCTAGTTTTCCTTCAGCAGTCCTTACTAACCTTCAGAAACACAAGTCCTAGATGGATTGTGTCATAAAATACAGTAGCATAAATACTGTGCTCTGCTCCTAATCTTATCTAGCACTGCATTAAAGGTTACAGTATAAAAGAGAATTTGCATCAATAATACTTTCTGTAAAAAATAGAATATTTCCATAAAAGATGAGCATATACCTTTTGCATCAAAAAGTAATCAAATTAAATAAAACTCTCTTGGAGTCTCAAGTCATGGTACAGGCATGTTTAAGTGTATTTGGCTACTTTGGTAGGTTGGTTTGTACTGTGGAATCCATGCCCCCTGCCTCCATTTCAAACTTGGTCAGCATAATTTAATACGGAGCTATGATAACAAAGTCAGAGGTGAAGTTGTTCTAACTTTGTAGTATTTGTGACTGAATAACATCACTGTTTTTCTTAGAAGGACAATTTGGAGCTTTATGGGAATACTTGATAATTAGATCAATCTCAAAATTGGGTGAGGGGAAGAAAAGTCTGTGTAATTATTTATGGTGCTTGTAACTAAAGGAATAAGCCTAGTAAGAAGAGTAAATTTTGACTGAGTTTTCATTTAATTTAGCATGAGTATCAAATCGTTTTGCACATCTAGAAGAAATATAGAGGTCATTGTGCATGATGCCACTGTTTTTAGTTCTTTCAGTCAGGTTTCAGACAGCAGTTACTGTCTCAGATTTTAAATTTAGTAGTTCCTGATTTTTTCCTTCATGTGATATGATTTGCTTGCAATTTTTAGACTAAGTTATATGCACTTTAAAAGTGCAAATAGGAAGAACAATAGTATCACCTTCTATAGGTATCCCTCTGTCTCTTTGGTTTTGACAGGAGCTGTACAAGAACAGTCTAAGCCTCAACATTGCACATACTAACAAATTATATTCCTGTAGAGGTATTAAACATTTAACTCATAATGTTAGCCAAAGATAGGTAGCTGACACCATTAATCTATCTCAACTATTGCCAAACGGGCATTTGATTTTTTTTCTGCCTAAAACCAGCCCAGCTCTGAGGCTTTTCCATTTTCATGTGCATTGATGTATTTCATGGTTGTTAAAGTTGTGAGAGGAGGAATAAAGAAAAAGGGCTAGTAAGGCATTTTCTAGGGAAGAACGGCCTTTATTTCATCAGTGCAAACACCTTCTCCTTTCACTGCATTGCACTCACACCTACACTGTAACGTATTTATAAACTTTACTCTAGGGTAAGCTCATATGTGAGAGGGGAGGCATTAGTTAAATCCAATCCAGCTGTTGGAACTGGGCCAGAGGTTGTTTTTTCTGTCAGGCAGGTGGAAGCAGCCTGGAATTGACTTGCAAATCCTAAGGTCTTTGGGTACTCTGTGTGTGTAATTAAGCTACTTTTACCATGTATTCAGGGTTGCTCTTTCCTATAAGCTGGTATCTTAAGGTTTTCTGAGACCAGTTCCTGTAATGATGAGAGGCAAGAGCAGAAATAAAGAATTTAAATGACTGGTTATCTTTTAATGAAGTTTGCAGATGCATAGAAATTAGAATTGGGCGGTGAATTGTCTCTCTCTTTTTCCACTTAGTAGCGAACTTTCCACACCAACTAAATGTGCATGTTGCCAGAGATCCTGAAAACTTAGGCTTTGTATCCAGAGAGAAGCCAAAACTGCCATTAGTGTGTAGTGCTCATCTTTTAAAGGTGAGCTTGGCTTTCATATTTCCCTGGGCTAGCTACAGGCTGAGGCATGCTGCTTGGCTGGGAGGTGAGTGGGAATGGCCACCTAACTCCTTGTGGGACAGCTGGCTGGACAGCTATGCTGGCAACATTGTTGAGCTGGCTGGAATGACATCTGTTCCCTGTTTCTCTTAATGTTTTCTGGGCTTGCTCCTGTTGCAGTGAAAGTGGGGTAAATGTGATGACACTCCTCAGGTATCCCAGTGGCTAGTCTGGGTGAATGCTGCACTGAGCTCTAGATGTCATTGTTACAGTGGCAGGTAGATTTTTAGTCATTAAATGATTATGCTTTCATCTTTCCTCTGACACAATTGGTATAGCTAAAGATGGTTAATGTTTAAAATTCAAACCACTTACTGTTGCAGCATTTGATGTTTAATAGCTCAGATCCTCTCTACAGAAAAAAGAATCTTTTACATGAAACTTCATTTAAAATTTCATTTAAGAAATATTTATCTCAGTGTAACAAAGAGAATGTAGTGACAGGAGCTTCTCATTCATGCACTTAATAGTTCAGATTTTCTGGTTTGTACCATAACTGGGAATGAAGCCTTATCAGGTAACCAGAATTTCTTGTCTCTGAAAGTAATACTTAAGGGATCTTAAAGAACTTTTAATTGATTAAAATTGATTCTTAGACATGCAGTAGAAATTCTAAATTAACCGAAACCCTGAGACTGGTCTGGATGTTTCACTGGAATGAGTGAAATAAAATAGTAACAATGTTTTAAATCTGTCTTTCATGAGTAGTAGGACTTTTATGACTGCTTTGTCTCAAGTATGTTACTGTCCGTTTGAATTAGCCTCAGTTACCTTCTTGTAGTTTTGTATAACTTCAGTAGAGTTTTGATCTGGTTTATATGTTGGTGGTTTTTTCACAGGAAAAAAAACATGTTTGCCACTGCAGACTTTGGTAATGTCTTGTTTTGGTGTACTTAAGACAGTTGTAGCTGATGGATTTCAGGATGCCTTGATTTTTGTAGTAGGTGTTGTGTTTTTTCATTTACAGAAGCTGTATCAGTTGCCTTTTGAGGTACTGTATTATGCAGTTAAATGTGAAACAAAGGCTCAAGAAGCCAGAGAAGCTTGTTAGACTTAATTCTCTCCCCTAGAATCTCAATGCTATTCAAAACTTCAAAGTAATCTCTTTGTTGTTTGTCAGGAGGGTGGGGATAGGCTGTCTTAGGTTATCAAGTGGTAGTGTTACAGAAATAATACTTGCTTTTTAAATGAGCTTCTTATGCACCTTTGCACTGGATTTCAGAAAGGGCACATGTGATGTATGTGCAGTTGAACCAAAAGGTCCCAAATGCTTAGTCACTTAAAAAGAATTCTTTAACTATGGTGGTGGAAAGGGTTACTGCTAGATCAGAAAGGGTTACACTGCATAGGTTATGTTTAGCCATTGCTTTTTGTTATCAAAAATTCTGTATGCAGTTGTTGATATAAAAAATTCTGCACAGTTTTGTCTTATGTCAGAAACCAAGCAGCAGCCTGCAAAATCAGTGCATTTCCCTTCTCCACAGGTGACTCTGAAATTGACCTTCTGTATTGCTTCTGCACAGTGAGTGTATCAAAGGCAGTGTTACAGGGGTGAGACATTCTTGGAAGCTTTATTTTGAGCATTGACTTGAGGCTTGGTTTTTCAAGGTCTGGTGTCTCTTAAATCTCTCATCTTTAGTCAGCTTAGCATTTTTGTTTTGTATTGTCCTGAAACAAGGTTTCCTTAGAGCCCTTAACACAACAGCCCTAATGTTTCTAGTGATTTTCTTTATTGGAATATAAAATTAATTTTGGTTTTGGTACTTTGATTGAAATAGGAGTTGATTTTCTTTGAAGTGGAAGGTACTAAGGAGAGATTTTTGACACGTAAGACTCAGTATCTGACTGTGAAAGGCTATTCAGCAATTCAGGGTAGGAGTGAGAATGTATCTGATATAGCTAACATCATCTAATAGATATTTTGTTGTGAGTTGGAGTTTTTCTTGATTTAATTTATTAAAACATTCAGGGAAATTGAAATTAGAAATATCAATGAACAATATTTCTAATAGAAATTATGAACAGAAAACAAACAAGCAGTGCTTGTTACAAGACTTACTGGTACTTTGTCCATTAGTGTGGTTATGTCAAACACACTGGTAAGTAATTGTTTCCCAGTGAACTGGAGAGAAGAAATCCCCTGTTGCAAAAGCCTTATGATCTTATATCCAATTTGAGCTGTAATGTTGTAGCACAACTTGGTAAGTGTTGTATGTTCTTGTTTCATAATGGTACATGCTGTCTGTTAGTTCCTATTCATAATTCACAAATACACATTGTGTATGGTGCATTAATATCTCTGCTTTGAAACAACCTTATGGTTCAGATTCTGCAGGAATATGCTGTTATAATTTTTGTGATTTATAGGGTTTTGCCCTACGGGAAGTTTTTCTGTTCTGAGATTTGGAATCTGGGTAGGGTTTTTGTTCGGGGTTTGGGGTTTTTTTATTACTATTCAGTGAAATGGTTCAGATTTTACTTAGAGGGTAGTTTTTGGAATGAGCTGTTTCAGAATGACAGGTTGCTTGTTTGGGTACTTAAGAAGTGACCACAGTCACAGTGTAATAGATCGATTGGTAACATCTCACTAGGCTTCAACTCTTGTTGCATATATGCATGGTCATCCAGCCTGAAAGCTGGTAAAAATGCATGGAGTTAAAGTGCAGATTAATTTTGTCTCTTATCTCAGTTTTAGCTGACCTGTGTCAATTGGGGGAAAAGTTCAACCTCCCTATTATTTTATAAATCTTTTTTAAATACCTATAACTTCTCCCTATATGCTAGGGCTTGTAGACAGTATAAAAGCATGTTGTTCTTACAGTGGTAATGCATCCTTTAAGGGAGGTTTGACTTTAAGACTACTTTTATATTCTGCTGTATCTTTAAAATGTTTCTTCTGAAGCATAGTCTTTAAATAACTGCCTTTCCTTTTGAGAAATGACAAATCAAGACAAAAATTTAACTGGATTGCTTAAATATGGGATTTGGGTAATAAAATTTGGACTTTGTCACAAATACCATGCCCCATAACCCCCTAGCGGATAAGATTAGAAATTATCTATTGTTCTGCAAATTTTAAATAAAACTGGCAAAAGCCCAGCAGGAGAGTCCAGTGTATATGTCATGGTACTGTCTATATGCCTGCATTTCCAGTAATCCCATGAGGCTGATGCATGTTTTTTGGTAGCCAAATAGAAGACACTGCTCTAGAGCAGTCCATTACAAGTGTGGAGTAGTTCATCAGACCCTGTTGTAAAGAAGAGAAATGAAGATGTGAAATGGTCTGAGTGAATCCCAATAAGCAGCAGGCATAAAACTAAGAAACTGGGCCACTTGCAAGTATGTGCATGTTCATTTCATACAGTCTCTAATAGCAAAAATTGACATGAATGAAGTGGAATCTATTGTGTTAAATGTTAGCATAGAAGGATCATCTCATGGGTCAGGGGAATGAAGTGGAATGCTAGTATCACCAAGTAAGAAATAGTGTCAGCGGATGTCCAGCTGAGCTCACTGATCATGATCATGACAACCAACTTTAACTTCCAGGATCCACCATAGGCTCTTTGGAAACTTTATTCCCATATACCTGTAGGAAAACTACTGCCTGAACACTGTAGTACTGTTTCCAGGATGATGCCAGTGATCTTGACGTGTTGAATTTTTAAAGATGCTGTGCCAGCAGGAGTCTTCACAAGATTGGGGGCCCTTAGTTCTGTGGGGGCCTGATAAAACTTACAGGTCCTGTGACATTGAGGCTAAGTGAATTTAAAGGGAAATACAAAGGAACAGCTAAAAGAGTAAAGCCCAGGCAGTATGGAGGTTACCTTAAGACATGTATAAAAGCCCAGAATAAACCAATAAAAATATCCACATAGTTGTTATAGCCTTCTTAAAAGAATCTTCTGAAGAGTGGTAGCTTTCTAAATGAGGAAAAGATGAGAGATTATCAGAAAATACATTTAGAACTGTAATGGAGTAGTCAAATACTTTGAACAATCAATGTGATAAAAGCTGAAAATTAGTAAAAAATATTGAGACAATTTTGATAGGGTAGGATAGAATCATAGAATAGTTTGGGTTGGAAGGGACCTTAAAGATCATCGAGTTCCAACCCCCCCGCCATAGGATCAATGGGGCTGAAGTGATGAGAGCATGAAACAAAGATAAAAACCTAATTGAAAAGCTGAGTGAATTATTTGCCTTTAGAAAGAAGCTTAAGTCTTCCCAGTACAGCCTTTATGGATGGATGACTCTGAGCAACTGCCTGCCATCAAAGTATTGTTAGAGGAGTTTTTAGAGTATGTGGATGAAATTAATAGCGATGCATTGGCTGTAACTGCACTGTATTTGTGTTTATTCTAAACCTAAAATATTAGGTTGCTGAACTATTGAACACATCATATAGTCCTTAGCTTTGCCTCCTGAAGAGTAGTGGACAGCAGTTGTCCCCTAATGAACTTCAGATTTGATCTAATTTTTCTGCTCAATAGGAAATATCTTAGAGTGTTATCACATGGATAAACAAATGAAAAAAAAAAAGAGTAAATTATAATTTGGAAGCAAATTTAAAAGTGAGTTCTACCTTGCATATGTTGAGTTTTCAAATTTGGCAGAAACAATGTGGATTTTGGTTAGAAAATTCTAATGGACAGTCAAGTTAACTGATTTGACATGGGATGACAAATTTAAGACTAATAGTAATAAAAGATTACATTTTAGGGAGAAGTTTGATGTTACTGGTGGTAAGTTCTGTAAAGCATTTCAGTTTCTAGCACATTTGGAATAATCAAGAAAAGGAGATTTTATTACAGAAATCCACACAGAAAGACAATGTTGTCTAAATGTATTTTTCTGCAGAAATGAAGACTTGTCACAGGGAAGAAATAATGGAGCCCTTACATTTCATTAATTTTTTTAGATAATTAAAATATAAAATCCTAATATAGCAGGAAACATAACTGACTAGTTGTATGCAATAACTTTCATTTTTTTCATTTGTCAATTCCGACCTACCCAGTATTCTCCCATTCCCCAGCAATCCAGTCCTGTCATGCTGAGCTGCCACAGCAGGCTCAGCTGATCACAAGAATCAAGTGGCTTAGCTAACTAATGGGTATACATACATAGCTCTGGTAGCTGCTCTCATGCTCCTGTCCTCTTACTGTAATGAAGACTTGCTTTGTTTGCTGATTCACAGTTGTAGATGCAAAAAGGAGAATTGTCTGTGTTTGAGTTGGTTAATCAAGAAGTGGACAGGAAGACAAGCCTTCCTTGCTCATAGGTCAATAATTGAGTGCTGCTGTACAAACTAGTTGAGAAGAGTGAAGCTAAGATAATTCTAAGCACTGAAACTACATCCTGTATGGGTTCATTATATGAAATCTCATTTTGTTTACCTGTATTTGAGTTCTAGCATGTTTGGTATTTCCGCTGACAAATTACGGAGAGTACTGGTGTTTCCTCTGTACTGCTGGTTTTCACTGTTACTTTTTAGCATAGACAAATTATTTATTCAGACTCAGAAGGAACACGATAGTAGCAGTGAAGGTCAGTAGCAAGGACAGGGCATCAAAAGTATTTTAAAAGGCTAATTTTAGTTAGTGTGGGAGAAGTCTTTCTAGGCTGCCAGCAGTCATCCAGTCTTGTTTTTCTCTTAATTGTGTTCTGATGTGTGTCTCTTCCATTGTAAAATGAACTTTCCTAGACTGAAACTATTCTTTATTAATCTTGTAATTTCTTTTAGCTAAGAGGTATAGCACCATGGTGAGGATCCAATCATGTGTGCCTGGTATCTTAAAGCAGCCAAGATGTTTATAGGCTGGTAGTGACACTGCATTTTCGTTATCTTTTGCCATGAGCTGAACCTGTCTTGTTTGCACTGATCTCGACCTCTTCTGTTGTCTGTGGTTGATTTTGGCAAGATAACAGGTGTAGGTTACATGTTCAGGTTATGAATGTGATCATATGCAGATATGAGACTGTCTCATCTGTATTTACTGGGTTTTTTGGTATGTAATTATAAACACTTGAAAACTTACTACAGTGAAACACTGTGAAGAAGTCAGTGTTTTCTGCCTTTGGGATACTTACTGTGGTTTATGCCTAATCTTTCTGTACAGTTTATAAACCGGCAAAACTTTAAAAACACCAAAATCTCACCCAAAAAACAGCTCAGTTTTTTCCTAGCAAAATGCATTCATTGTGTATTGTGCACATTGTTTTCCTTGTGTTTCATGAGTAGCTGTATTTTGACCTAGAAACAAGTGACTCCAAACCAAATAACTTCTTTACATACAAATCTTTTTTTTTCTTTCTTTCTTTACAGACTATGGCAAGACACAGAAATGAAGTTACAATTGAATTGCGGAAGGTAATCCTGCTTTTTTTTCAACTGTGTTACTCTGCTAATAAATGCTCTGGTATCTTAGCTAGATATTTCACTATAAGCTTTGCTTTATGGTCCCAAACTTACATGAAAATGTTGTAAACTTTTAGATTAATAACCATGGATTCTAGAAGTAGTTTTACTTTCCAACTCCTTAAGCTTGGTACAGCAGAGCAGTCCTGCTTTATTGTATTGCTTGGGAATAATCCATATTCAGCTGCTGTATCAGTTCTCATATTCATATGGTGAAGCTGTCAGTTGTTTGAATGTTCATGGTCTCCACGTGGGGAAAAAGGAGAGTTTTAGCATTTAGAAAGTCTGAATGTTCTTTTGTTTTCTGGAAATCACTGCTTCTGTAGAGTGAGTTAATTTTAGGCTCAGATTTCATTTACATTAAGTAGCTACCAATATAGCTGGGAAGAAAGATAATGACCATGAGAGATGATGTAGTTTAGTGCTCTGCTTAAATACAGGATTGTCGTTTATAATGACACTCTTGTCATTCATAACAACTGATAATCTTTCAAAGCCCGTTAAAGGCTTTACTGCTTGTGGATATTTTCACAAGCTAAACTACTCTTTGGTTGTATGTGCAGAGAGAAAGGGTAAACTTTTATCTGCCTTTGGGTAACTTCAGTATATTTGGGGCCTGATACTGACCCCTTTAGTTTTATCCTTTGACTTGTTACGGCTCAGATCCTAATTGCCTGTGTATTTCTAGGAGTGTTCAAGTCTGTAAGGATGCATACTACAGCTGAGGTTTAAATGACACAGTGAAAAAAACAATTCTTAAAGCAGTATTCCCATCTAAATTCAGTATGTTGACTTGCACAGAGTTAGTGATCTACTACATCCTTCAGATACTTCCTACCAGTACCACAAGCAAGGGTAGTTGTTCTCTATTTGCGTAGTTAAATGCAAAAGTTTTAGATATGATTGGCTCTTATCTTTTGACTTGCATCTGCTTTTACAGTCTTTCTTAACTTGAATTCCCATCCTGTTCTACAGTATACTTCAAGGCCTCCCTACCTTGGTATCACCCATGTTTTTTAATATCTGCATTAATTACTTGATGAAAGTGTGTTCTTTTAATATTCTCGAAGTAGGCAAGGCCATTTGATGAATATCTACAGTTTACCAGTTGAAACATTTCTGGTCTGAGTGGGGCTTTCTTAGATGTGCACATCAGATTTAACCTAAACTTTTTTTTTTCATTATTTACAAACGAAGAGAGAAGACAAAAAAGCCTTGCAAAAATCAAAGATAAACAGAACTTACGTTGATAAAAGTTAGCTTGGCTTGTTCTTACAAAATCTTAGCTGCACTTATCACCTGATTTTGTAGGAGCTAAAAATGTCATTATAATCTTTTCCTGGGATCTTTCTGCTCTTCTTAAGAGTGACTTTTTATTCTGTTTTCCACTTCTTGTAGATAAACTTCAGTATATCATTACAATATCAAAAATAAGATAAGTAAGATTCATCCCAAGACCCCAAGAATTAGGTTAAGAAACCTATTTGGACCCAGGTTACTGGGGGAAAAAAAATGATACTTTCGTGACCATGATGTCACCTAAAAATTATTTAATGCTTTCATATTTCCTTAATCAAGGAAATTAGTATATTAGTGTTATGTAAGCTGGCTGAAGTCTCCTCAGTGCTGGCAGATGATGGAGGTGTGATGAAAGCTGCTTTTACATGCAGTGGCAGTTACCTAGTGCAAAAATGAAATCAAGTAATTTTTGCTTCAAATGAGATTTTTGGTAATCAATTTTGATTAGCTGAATTACCATCTTTTAAGGTTTATGCCGATGTGTTCGAGGTCCCCTGTTCAGAGCTCAGTGTAAAACTGGCTGTATAGCTTTGAAATTTGCACTGGGAAGGGGTCATTCACAGCCCTTGGACAGCCTATGCAAAGCAATGCTATAGAAGGTGACTCAGATAATGAAGTATATCTTCATGCATCTGGTTAAATTGAGACTGCATGCAAGCATTTCAGTGCAGTCTTTGGAGAAACCTTTGCAGCGCAAAGTGAAAATTTTATTCTAATTCTCATAACTGTTTTTTTTAACAGATCAGAATTTCAATGCCATTTCATTACAGAAGTATGGTGGGGACCAAGTTATAGATTTAAGACAAGGCATGTATGTGTGGAAAGAATCTTGGACGTCAGTAATATGTGATTGATAATGAGTAGTAGGAAGCCTACTAGCTGATGGTGACTTTTTACTGAAAATTGTATGCACAGATCAGTTACACACTTAGAAAAGCCTTAGCAGTGGATGTAGGTCTGGCTGTAAATCAAGAGTGAACAGCAGCTGCAAAACTCTTAAGTGCAGGAAGTTGTGTTCTGGAGTGTTTGCTGAACATCTTGCCCTGCAGAGAGACCAGAAGAAATCTACTTTAATAAGCGATTTTAGCATGTGTCTGAGCCATTAGTTTACTACAATGAAGCCAGTTTGCTGTGGGAACTCTGTGGCAGAAGAGAGGCCATTGCTCCTGGTACACTTTTGGGACTGAAGAGTAAAGGGCTATGTTATTAAGCCTCAGGCAGAGGAAAGGATAAGGTGTAATAATCATGTAGCCATCATTTTTATAGCTAACACTGCTACCCTAAGTGTGCCAAATTCAAGAAATGTTTGTGTTGGCCTGACCTTAGGCATTCACCAATGCTGCTTCAAAACGAAGAGGTATCTTCTTTTATCCCAGCTATCCAGATACTGAATATACACCTGGCTTTTGAATAAAACAGTCAAATTGAGCATATTCTTTATCTGTTTAGTTGAAGACCACTGCGTAGTCATGGGTTTATCTTTTGAATCAACTTTTGTATAAATACTGAATTAATGGATCTGATTGTGTTGCTTATGTCTCTGGTTATTAAGATGGAATAAATAAAAATCACAACTTTCAAAAACTAGTAAACAATTTCTCTGTGTGTTAGTGTGAGATGCTTATTCTTTTGAGATTACAGACATCAAGGTGTATTTGTAACACATTCTGTGTTTCAAGAATACAATATCTCTATTCACTTTCTTCATACCTCAACTCTTATTTCTGAATAAGAATTTTTTTCCTCTTCCCAGTCACTTTAGATTTGACTAGGAATTGAGTTAACAAAGCTATCTCTAACATAAAAGGATAGCAGTTGTCTGTGAGAGTCCTGGGTGAGCCATGGTTGGCAAAGAGAGCCAGTCAGATGACACTCCTGATGATCAGGTGCCCTTTCCTGTTTCCATACTGGCCTAGCTGAATATGCGTTTTATGCATTTGGGGAATGGATCTACTACACTTCGGGAAAGATGGTTTTGGGGTCTGGCTCTGGCTGTATTTTAAATGCAACAGTGGAACTAAGAGCTTGTAGAGTAGCCATCTCTTTCCAGACAAACAAGATTAACAGTGTCAGTTTTGGGGATAAAGAGGAAAGAATTTAAACTTCAGTGTAGTGTTTCAGTGAAGTCTGATTTAGAATGTTTATAATTGAATTCCAACATCGTGGAAACCTGAAGAATTAATACTAGGGACACTAGATTTAATTGGATCCCTAAATTGACTAACTGAACTGATTATTTGCACTCTAAAGGGGTTGAGCAAGTAATAGGGTTCAGTTTAAGGTTCTATACCTAAATTAAGCCATTGGAAGAGAGAGATACTTTTGTTATAAGTGCTTGACTCTATAAGGAGGGAGCTTAATTTAGGCCGCTTGTGTGCTTAGGTCGTCCTTAGCCAGTTTAATGCTATGAGTGATTGAGTTAGATGCCACCCATCAAAAGAAGCCTTAACACTCTTAACCTGAGCAGCAACAGAGGATCCTGTCCTCCTTTAAGGCATGCTAACTGGAATCATAAGAGCTTCCAGGATCTCTCACACAGTTTATTTTTGACTTTCTTGGCAAACTCAGCTGCCTCTCAGAGCTCATAGACATGAGCTCATGAAAGCTCTAATTGCCAATTAAGTTTGATGCAAGGCAAAGCAATTATTTGCCAAATAAGTGGTGGAATAAGGACCTGTGGGCATATGTGGTTTTTACCCATTTCTCAGGCATACTGTACTTGTCCCTGCTTTGATATTCCTCAATGAAGATGACTTAAGTAGCTCCAAAATAAAATAGTGACCCTTGAAGAAAGTTTTTCTGAAGCACTATTAGTATGCTCTCCTGAAGAGGCTTCTCTGTCCAGCGTTAATAGCACAAATTCTTGGGTAAGATCTTGCATCTACCCTGCTTTGGTTGATTCCTCAAAATAAAAATCCTAGGAAGATTATAGTCACAATATATTCTTCTGTAGATTTACCTTGGAGGCTTGCGGGAGGGCATTTTAGCAAGAGCAGACTTTTGCCTAACTTAACAGGCCTCAGTCTGTGCTTAGGGCAGTTGGGCCACACTTCGTTGAACACATAGGCACTTACTTATTTTTAGTCAACCTACTAATCTTCTGAGAAGGATGCACACCAGCACAGGAGCATCATGACTGCTGTTCTTACTGCAGAGGTGATTTAGCAGAACTCAAAAGTAGAAAAGTTGCCTTTGTCTTCTAACAGCATATCTGTAGCTGTGCTATTTGTCTGAAGAAGATTCTTAGATTCTGACCAGCTTTGGATACAAGGGACTTGGTTCACTGAGCATGTAGGATATAATTTTGAGGACTAGAAATAAAGGATGTAAATTGGAAGGGGGTAGATTCAGGCTAGATATAAGAAAGAAATTCTTTACAGTGATAGTAGTGAAACACTGGAACAGGTTGCCCTGAGAGGCTGTGGACGCCCCCTCTCTGGAGTTGTTTAAGGCCAGGCTGGACAAGGCACTGAGCA
>VZTY01022623.1:23537-50943 GCA_013400935.1 Turnix velox
GCTGTGCTATTTGTCTGAAGAAGATTCTTAGATTCTGACCAGCTTTGGATACAAGGGACTTGGTTCACTGAGCACGTAGGATATAATTTTGATAATTTTAAGGACTAGAAATAATGGATGTAAATTGGAAGGGGGTAGATTCAGGCTAGATATAAGAAAGAAATTCTTTACAGTGATAGTAGTGAAACACTGGAACAGGTTGCCCTGAGAGGCTGTGGACGCCCCCTCTCTGGAGTTGTTTAAGGCCAGGCTGGACAAGGCACTGAGCAACCTGATCTAGTGGGAGTTGTCCCTGCCTATGGCAGGTTGGAACTGGATGATCTTTAAGGTCCCTTCCAACCCAAACTATTCTATCCATTGGTTTTGGGATCATGTAATTGACTTATTCAGCCTTTACAAAGGTTTACCCAGTTTTGGGTTGTTTTGTTGTTTTTTTTTTCTAATCTCTGTAGATATTAATGAGTTTTAAGACTGAGTAGAACCAACTAATAGAACTTTTCACCACATTAAGGAAATTGAATCTTTCCCCAGGTTTGCATCCAAGGGCTGTTACTAGAAATAAACTCAGACTAGAGACCACCCAAGGGATGTGCAGACAAGCTGAACCTACCTTCATCACTGACCTGATCCTTTGTCATTAAAAACTTTTAATATACCATCAAACTGGGCAAAAAAGTGCACTTGTGGTATCATTACTGTTGTTTCTAACCATTTGGTGTATTTGCCTGGCATGTATGTGTACATGCCTTTTGTTTGAATGGAAACCTGTTGTGATGAGAGTACAGAATGTTGACAACTTCATAGCCAGCAGTTAGCAACTGTTTAGAAACTTTCAGATTTTACAATGCATGGTTTGAGAAGTGGTCAAGGATCTTCCCTCTTGAAGGAGAGCTGCTTAGTTTTGTTGGTGACAAGATCTCTTCTTGAGGAGGGATTACAGTCTAATGGCTCTACCTTTGAAAGGACTCTCACCACCCTTTTAAACAGGACAGCTGTATCCAGATAGCCTCATGTATCTTCATTTTCACCACAGGAGTCTGCAGAAGAGGCTGGTGCTGTGATCTAGGGAAATGATTTTGAGCTTGGCACAGTAGGACAAAATACAAGGATTTTAAGCTGCAAATTACATTATTTTACCTTTTGTAGAGCTGTGATTTGTCTGTCAAATTCTTGTATGAAGTGGTTTAGCAATCCAGAAATTGAACCCTTGCAAATGGACAGAGCTGTTACAAATAGCCTTAGAGCCATTTCTGAGGACTGGAAGGTTACATGGCCACTGTGGCTTTATAAGAAATGCTAATAGAATAGTTTTTCCTTAATAAATAATTTTAAGTGTTTCTTGTTAAGTGCTAGCTTGTCTGCTTCAGGCTGCTGTGGAAGTTCCTCTTTGTATGTTCCTATGGTAGCTCCTCTGTGTAAGTTCTTAACAGTTGTTTTTCAGCCCAACCATCTGCAAACTTTGAATCTCTACAGGAACATTCTTGCTCACTCTTATTTAATCTATCTAAGGTCATTTTTCCTGGAGTCTCTTGCACCATATGACTGACACCCTGAAGATGCCTGCATTCACAGAAGGACCATCCTGTAAAGTTCAGCTCTGTTTCTTAAGGACTGTATTAGTATATTGGCCTTAGAATATCCTTGTGTACTCAGACTTACCTGGGTTGTTAACATTAGGAAGTGTTCTCTCTGGAGTACTCATTTTGCTAAAGGAGTTGGATAGATGTATATGTAGGTATAAAAAGCTGTCTGAGGAGCTATTAACTTATGTGCTGGAATGCAAGAGAATTTGGCTCTTGGTTAGCTGTTATGCTGTATCTTATGTCCATCTTTAACAGGCATCTACAAATGGAAAGATTTTTTGTGTTACTTGGTCTTACTATGCTAATATTTCTATTAATCTGATGCAGTTTTCCTCTTGAGACACCCTGTCCCATAAAGGAATTTAAACCTAGATTATGTGTTCTTGATGAACCAGAATTTGAAGTGTTGTTACTTGGTTATCATCTACACTATCAGTGGTCTTCCAGTGGGATGTCTTTGTTCCTGAAAGCTTTATTCCTGTTAGTTGGAGCTGGTTTATTTCACCTGTCAGCTTACTGCCACTGTGGGAAGAACAGTCCTTCAGTGTGTGTTCATTTAGGGATTCGTTGTGAGTAGTACCATGTACCATTTGGAGATAATCACAGCATCATTGTATGCACTTCAAGTGGAAAATCGCTTGAAGGAGAGACTTAATTGTTACTGTTCTTCTGTAACTGTGTGTATGTTTACAACCTACCCTTCTTTCCTCTTTGTCCAAGTCCCTGAGGGTTTTCTGGAAAGTTGGAAGAACTCATTGCCCATTTTATGGCCACAAACAGAATTTGTGCTTGTCCTATAAATACTATCCAAACAAATTATTTCAGCTGACAGTACTTGTATAGAAGTGCACATTGTGAATAAGCATGAAGAGTGTATTGAATAATGGTGACAAGCAGGTAGGCTTTGTGTGAAGTGGCATGGAATAATCCAGGGGTTTGCCTTCTAGTGTTTGTGGAGGGTGATTTTTCCAGTTGTGTGGCTGCTGAAGGCCATGCGGGCCTTTCCTGTCATTCTGTGAGGATGCTGTTTGGTCACACAGAGTGAGACTGTTGCTTTGTTCCAGCTGTATTTTCTGTATTCCATCCTCTACCATCCTGGTATTTTGGGATGTTAGAGAGAGGATCTCAATATAATCCCAATTCTTGCTTTCTGGAATAACTGGATACCATAGGACTTCAGCAAAGGCACGACTTTGGCAAACAACTGGATACGCATTCGTATTCAGTACCACAGTTGTAGTGTGACTTTGCTTTATGCATCCAAAAGCTTACAGATCTTTCAAGCTAGAAAGTACATGATGTCATTTCAATAGTTTCTTGTCAGAATCTTTTTAGGAGGAAAAATACTGAGAGTAGAAGTAACGTGCATGATAGATGCAGCCCACGTGTATGTGAATATCAGGTATTTTTATTCTATTTTAATAAGGTGATTTTCATTCCAAATGTATGCCATCTGTTTAATATCATCACAACTGAGAAAGCTTTGGCTTTATTATGGGCCCAGAGCAGGGCCTTGAGGATGATCAGGGGCTGAAGCACCTCTTCTGTGAGGACAGGCTGAGAGAGTTGGGGCTGTTCAGCCTGGAGAAGAGAAGGCTCCATGGAGACCTCGTAACAGCCTACCAGAATGAGGGCCTACAAGAAAGCTGTGGAGGGACTGTTTGCCAGGGCTTTTAGTGATAGGATGAGGGGCCGTGGTTTTAAAATAGAGCAGAGCATGTTTAGATTAGACATTAAGAAGTTCTTCACCAGGAGGATGGTGAGGCACTGGAACAGGTTACATGGAGGGGTGGTGGAGATCCCTTTCCTGGAGACATTCAAGACAAGGCTTGATGATGATCTGAGCATTCTGATCTAGTGCAAGATGTCTCTGCTCACTGCAGGGGGGTTGGATTCAGTGGCCTTTGAAGTCTGTTCCAACTCTGTGATATGACTTTAAATGGTTGTTGCATACCCTCTGCATTTTGGAGGGGTTTCAGTTGAAGCTTTCATCCATTCTATGTCAGCATAGCTGCCTTTATGGGGAGCAATGCGGAATGGTGATGTACCAGTTTCTATCCCCAAATAACGCGGGCAGTTCCTTGAGGGCAGAAGATTCAGTGTCAGGGAAATCTACAAATATGGTGGCGTGAAACACTGAAATGCTGTTTTGGTATTGCTGTGTTTCTAGAAACAGAGCCTACTGTTTGAGCTCTTAGAAAGCTTTATCTTTTTTTACTGACAGAAGAAACCTGGAAATAACAAATGAGGTAATGTGACATTTCCTAACTAGAATTTTCTTTTCATAAATTCAGTAAAAAATAGCTCATTTGCTAAATTCTTGACTATTTTAGGTATTTTGTAATTTTTTTCAATCAAAGGATATGGAAGAGTCTTGCAGCTGAAAGTTTTTTTTTACAGAAATTTAAGATAAAAGATCACCTGTCTTCATTGTGAAGTGTTGCAAAATACATAATCGAGTACCACTGGTGCCCAGTTATTTGATTGAAAAATAGGTAGACATCACCAGTTGAATCGGTCTGTTTAATAGTTCTTACATCAAACATATTTTCAAAAACCCCTGCAAAGCTCTTTCCTTGAATTTTCAGAGCATGAGATGTAGAAAATCCAGCCAAATATTATGTGAGAACAGAACTGGAAAACCCTGCCTTGTACTATGCTGCTAGGGACAAAGAAATTTGTCCCTTCCCAGTAACTGATTTAATATGAAACATACTCATTAAAATGACTCAATTAAACGCAAATGCTGGCAGTGGTTTTGCACTGACACCCCAATTCCTTCAGGCTGCACCTTTTCTGAAAAACAGGGAGTGTCTGCTGGACCAGTGTCTGCCACCCTCATGAGTGAATATGTCTCCTGATACGTTCACATGTGTGTGAACTTGCTGACCACCATGATCTGTAATGGTACCTTAGGTAGGAAAAAGACAGTAGACTGAAGACATTGGGACCTTCCACCAGTTTTAGTCCCTTCTGCCATTATTGGCTTGTTTTACCAAAACAGTGGAAGCCATTCATCTAGGGCAGGAAGGGACTGCTGCCTCTGCAGGTGGATGTGCTCTGGGGAGAAAAGCTGGCATGGCCATGGAGAAGGAGGGCTTCAGTATGTGGGGTATGGGCCCTGCAATTCAGTTGGCTAAGGACAAGTATGATTTAGACCAACAGCAGGATAAGCAATTGTGCTTGAGCAAAGCTAGGTTGGCTGGTAATTGGTTTTTGCTTAAAACGACAGGGCCAAGTACTTGGTGTGGAAAAACAAGAGAAATCCATTATAGTTCTTTAGGTGAATCCATCCTTCAATTTGTACCTGCCTGATGCAGTTTCTCTTCATAGTACCATCTTCTCAGCATTCAACTGCCTGCTCATTTCCACCTTCCCTCTCTCAAAAAAGACTTGATGACAAAATACCTAAGTGATTGTCTATACAGATGCAC
Organism: Turnix velox; assembly: GCA_013400935.1. Classification (NCBI taxonomy): domain Eukaryota; kingdom Metazoa; phylum Chordata; class Aves; order Charadriiformes; family Turnicidae; genus Turnix; species Turnix velox. Next base: position 28,555 of record VZTY01022623.1, read on the forward strand.
TCTGTGTATGCTGCTGTTACTGTGCAGCTCTGGAGGGGTGGCTGTAGCTTATCCTAGTAATCTTGTGCACCCTTTGGGGATTTAGTTTCTTAAACCTGATAGAAATTAAATGAAATTAAGTTTCTGGAATTATTTAATTTATTTAATTCTGATTCTTGGTTATTTTATCATTTTCTTATCTGAAAAAAAATCATACTGCTTGTGAGCCTTTCAAACTGAGACTGGAAAAGGTATTTTTTTAACATTCTTTTGGGAATATCTAAAAAGTAAGCAAATTTCCAACTTTGGACCTGAGATTGCTGTTTCTTCTGGCATAAAATAAAATATTGAGAACTCCTTCCATACATAATTCTATTTAGAGGAGAGTTTATATATTACAAGCAAGATATGATATAATGCAATCTCTATAATTAGTACTGTTTAGTTATCAGGTAATTATTTGGATACTGGAAAGCCGGCCTTTTCTTGCTTGAGTAATAGATTTGTTTTAGGTATTACTACTGTTTGTTGCACCTTTTCAGTGTTTTGCTTTATCAGAGATTGAAATCATAATGCTCTTACTAGAAGAAACAAACAACCAAACCAAAGAAAGGTGTTCAGTTATACAAGCTTGCGTCATCAGCTTCTTTGTTCTTTCTACCTTTGATGGTATCTCTGAATTTACGAAGTAAAAGGTCCAAAATTCAGAGGAAAAAAACCCAAAACTGTTCATGCTTTTGGAATAATACTTTAAGGACATTATAAATTAGTTTAAATGTGCATTTGGACACAGTTACAACTGATTATTTGATTCCTTTCTTTTTAAATTAGTGCTTTATGTGTCCAATCATTCTAATTAAGCAAAGTAGGAATGTTAAATGGGTACTTTATCACTGGAATGGTAGTTTTTCCTTCAGTAATTCCTTGAAGGAGCTCAGGCCAGAAAGGGTGCCTTTTCTGAAGTCAGAAATTAGACCAGCCACATGAATGGGAAATGCTACAAGTGTTTATGTACACAGTGAGTGTTACTTTACACACAAGCTGAGAATACACATAACCAGGGCGTATTGAGGTAGGCTCAGCTGAAAACTAATCTTGCACTGGAAGATAATTTGTGATACACGCGGCTAAATTTTAATGTCATGCAGATCTATTTGTGTTATAAATGTTAGCAAATTGGGCACTGGGCAGCCTGGTCTAGTGGGAGGTGTCCCTGCCTATGGCAGGGGGGTTGGAACTCGATGATCTTTAAGGTCCCTTCCAACCCTGGCTATTCTATGATTCTATGATCTACAAACTGTAAATTTTGATTCATTCAAATGTCATGAATGGTCATAGTTCTGTCTCTGATTAGGAAGGGCCTAGATTCTTACAGCTGAAATACTACCAATTTTATGTATAGTTACAAATATCATCAACCTTCATAAGCATGAATTGTCTTAAATGATTCACATTACTTTACAGAACAAAAGAGACGAACATCTTTTGAAAAAAAGAAATGTTCCCCAAGAGGAAAGTTTAGAAGACTCTGATGTTGATGCTGATTTCAAAGCAGTAAGTTCCTTAATTTTGGAATTGTTTTTCAAACTTATTGGATGTCTAAAAACAATGTATCCTGCTTTCACTCCAGCACATCTTGCAATTATTTGGAGACAAAAAGTGTGAACTGATATGCTGTTAAAATTAGTTTGTATTAAAGTATATAATTTAGCAACAAAATGAATAAATCTTTTTTCTTCTTTTCAAGCAAAATGTAACACTAGAAGCTATACTGCAGGTAAGTTACATTTAATTTTTTAAACATTACTATTATTATTATTAGAGTATATTCTGTGTATTTTTAATTTTTACTGTTCTGTGTTTTTTCAGAACGCCACAAGTGACAACCCAGTTATCCAACTGAGTGCTGTCCAGGCTGCCAGGTGAAAATAAATAAAAGCATAAAAATATATTTCATACACATTTTTAATAATGAAAGTTACTTATTTTATTTTTACAATTAATTTTGCAGAAAACTCTTATCCAGTGACAGAAATCCGCCTATTGATGACTTAATAAAATCAGGAATTTTACCAATTCTGGTAAAATGCCTAGAAAGGGATGATAAGTAAGTATACTTTTTAAAATGTTCACCTTTTACTGAAAATCTGCATCTGAAAAATGATTGTCTCAAATGAAACTGAAGATTCATAACATAATATAATCTTACGGAATGGGTCACATTCCATGATGATAAACCATGAATTCTCCAGAGTATTTATTCTGCCACTGAATTGTCATGTTATTTTTTAGAACTTGCATGTGCATATCCAGCTAATGGAGAAAATCTTGCTGAATTCCTCATTGATTTTGAATCTTCCAGACTGTTTTGTTAAGAAACCTGTCTCGGACTTACTGTGTATATTCACATGAAGGCAGAGAACACGCCTTGTTTTGAACAGTGGCCTTCTCTTTGCCACAATACACTTGTCATCTTTTTCGTTAGGTTCTTAGCTTAAATTTCTAGCTGCTTTCATTGTCACTGCAAGGTAGGCTTCCTTCTGGCTCTGTGCTGCTCCTCCATGTGATGGTACAACACATTGAACATACAGTCTGTTGTGATTCTTCACTGGAAAACAAGAGCTTTAGTAAAGGATACAGAGAACATTGAGCATGTGGTTGTAAGATTTGAATGGCATGTAAGAAAAAATGCCCTGTTCCACAATCCATGAGCCCCTTATTCTCATTCGTGTCAAATGTGTTAGCTTATTTTTGTTCTCGGGGAGCCATAAATGTATTTAGAATATTTCCATTTTCAATGTTATTTCTGCAGCCACAAGGGCTGAAAGCTTCAGAAATGCAGATTGGCATTTTATGTATAATTTGGTGGCTGCAAAAACATGAAATGCAGGTAGCTTTGTTTCCAGCTTGTTTAGCAAAACAGTTTCTTGGAAGGCAGCTTGAAATAATGTTCAAATCAGGGTAGGATTTTTAAATGGATTATGAAGGCATGTCTGCTCCAGAAGTAAATGATTCAGTGCTGTGAGAACTGTTACAAGAACAAGAGGAGTCTTAGTTTTTGTATGATTTACCTTTGTAAATGTTTAATAAGCCTTTGGAAATTGAACTCCACATTACCTTAAGCAGTCCTTTTAATTGTGCTTCCTATATAATATTTAGTAGAGGGAACCTCTGCAAAGACTTTGTGTAACAGATGGTTAAAACTAGAGAAAGACCAAGTTAAAACTGTAATTTTACTGCATTTTATCCTAGAATGTGAAGGATTTTAGGGAGCTGCTGACAGATACTATTTGGTTTCAGAAACCATATTTACACATCTTAGGCCTTCCTACCTAGTTACTTTCCAGTCCCATCCCAATAAAACTTTGTAAACTATTGCACAAAAAAGAAAGCAAGTGCTATGGCTATAAAAGCATAATTAAAAACAGTCACCTAACAGTAAATATTTTCTGCTCTTCCAAAGCTAGCCATCTTACTGTTACCCTAATCACCATAAGTTGTAACCTCTTTTATAACATTTAGCATTTGCTTGAGCATCACTTTTTCTACAACTTCATTTCAAACAAAGCAGTTTTAATAAACTGCTGTTGGTATAGACAACAGTTGACAGGCATCTTGAAAGAGACTTTGCCCCACCTTTCATAATATCTGTAACTAATTTCGTTTGCATTCAGTAAGTCAGTTCTAATATAGCTATGATGCTGTCATTTGATATTGATGCTAAATCTTTCCCTTGTCTGTGATGGAGCAGAAAAATGTCTTTATTCCAGTATCCCAGTTTACACTTGATCTGGTATGTAATGTTAGAAGGGCTAAATTTGTATTATATATAGTCAGACATGATTAATTTGTTGAGAACTGCTAATGGCAGCAAGACAGTTACACTTTCTTAAGTAAATATGAATGGTATTTGTATCATCTGGATGTGAGGAGGTCAATGTTATCCATTAGAGAGGCATAATTAAGTTTTATGATGAAGACTGTTAGTAATCTTTCTTACAGGAGATTAGTTAACTAAACTAGTGGTCACCTTCACTGGTTGTTATATGCTTCAACAAATATTACTGCTTTTATTATTACTTTTACAAAATCATTCTGGATGGTTTACAATAGGTCATAGAAGGCAAAATCTTCTCTTTTTTCCTATGACTTTTCCTATGAAATGTCCAGGCTTACAGGTTTTCTTTAAAACTTTTAGTTCAGTGGCATTGCTTAAATATAGTGTCTTGGAGTGGATCCAGCTAGTAATACTGAAATGAACCATAAAATAATCTGCAAATCATGTTTGAACTTAATACCATCAAATTATTTCATTACAGTCCTTCATTACAATTTGAAGCTGCATGGGCATTGACTAACATAGCATCAGGCACTTCTGCACAGACTCAAGCTGTTGTGCAGTCTAGTAAGTATCACAGTTCGGGTTGTGGGGAACGCTTGATACTGCAGGGAAAAAGGAGATATGTGGGTGATAAACGCCATTTCTTATCAAAAGTATTAAAATAATAGATACTTGTCTTTCTTCTTTCTAAAATATAAAAAAACACCTACATATTTTCTTAAGCATTAATCTGCTTGCCACTAACAATCAACTCTAAGAATCCTAGATCTGATTTTCTCATAAAGAAGAATGACAGATGATATAAAAAATGTGGCAAATAATGTTTGTCCTAATTCTGGGTTGATTTCTGAAATCATATGCTGTTAATTCCCTTATGACTAAAGCTTTCTGTTAGCAAGTGATTCTTTCAAACATACCTTTGAGGCAGTAGATCTTACTAAAATTGTTAAATACATATGGTTACATAAGGTTGCCCATTTAAATACAGAGTTAAAAAAATTGCCATCCTTTCCTTGCCCATATAATTATAATCTCCTGGTACTCACTGTTTTTGTTGTGCTGCCTTTGTTCCTTGTGTAGCCAGCCAGTGAGACTTCCATTACAAAAAGAGATAGGAGATAAATTTGAAAGTTAATAAAATATAAATTATTCAAATTCATATATATAGCTTTTATGTATCAGCATGCTTATCGTAAAACAATCACCATTTTAAATACATTTTATTATTTACCAGGAGACTATAGATAAGCAAATATATAATTTGTCTTGGTTTATTCATATTCAGTGTTTTTATGGGGGAGAATGTTGACTTAATTATTTGATTTATCTTTAAGCAGATGAACCTGCCTTTCAAATCAGAATGCTGTTTCGTATGTTTGAATAGCTGATAAAATATCTCACTAGTAGTTAGGTTCTGCGTAGTTAACATATTGGAACAACAGAATTACAACAGCTTTATTTTATTTTTATTAAAAAGAGCTTTAGACAGAAATCAAAGCCTTTTGAAGAAAAATCATTTGAATTTTTATCAAAAAATCCTGATGTAACTGGGGGCACCTCTGTTTTTAGATTTCTTTTTTGCTGTCTAAATATCTTTGATCTCCCACACTTTTTTATCCTTCCTGTCTAGTTCATTGGTTAGTTATTGTTTACCATATTTGAAAGAATGAATCTAATAAAAAGGCTGTTTATTGTATTAGGTTTGCATTAGAAAAATCTTGAAGTAAAAATTAAAACCCAAATGAAAATTTGTTCAACACAGCCAAAAATATTGCTATTACCTGGACAATTACTGGAAGCTCAGCCTGGTATATGTCTCTCCTAGAATCTATTTAGGTAATGATTGAAAAGAAAAAGTGGTAAGATTACTTCAGAGAAGCAGAAGGTGTTATCTGAGCTTTAGATCTGAAGAGAAAATGGAAGAAGTTTAGACTAAAAGTCTTACTGCTTTGTCTGGAGATGACAAAGGGAAAACGGCCTCTCAGCTCTGCTTGCTTTGGGTACAGGAAGGTTTGAGGAAACAAAGCCATGGTCCTTGCAGCTATGGAAGAGGCTGATGAGCCTAAATATAAAGACAGTTGCCTCTTGCCGTCAAAAGGGACAGGTAGCAGTTGGAAGGCCCAGCAAAAGATAACAGGTAATATACACACAGAATAAACCTTGTCAGGAGCCAGTTTGGAGCAGAAGTAATTAAATTTTTGAGGGCAGCAGATCAGATAACCTGCAACTCATGCTTTTTTTTCAGACAGTCCTGCTATGAGATTATTTAATTCGTACTTTTCAGAGCAGACCATGATTGCTATCTCATTAGAACTACTTATTTGACCCTACTCTGTGTAATTTGTAGAATGCACATATAGCTGAAGTGTAATCTCAGTAATCTCTGTAAAGGAAGCTAGTATCTTCCACTTGAGCTAGTGGAGGTGGGGTGGTTGTTACAAGAACAAGAGGAGTCTTCTTAAGCAATGACATGTTGCTGTCCCTCCAAACTTGTCATCCGTAGACAATTGCTGAGTTGCTCATCTAGGGTAGGGTAGGAATTTTAGGTAGTCTTTCTTTGTCACTCTGTATTTTTCAGGAAAATGCATCAGTGGTTTTTGACTCATGATCACATGTTAAAATTACCAACAGAATATTGATTCACAGTCACTTTTAAATTGTATTGCAATTTTTTTAAATCTCTGAAGCTATTTCTACAAGAAAAATAAAATCTGCTCTTCAATAGTATATAAATTGATCTATTTTACTTTGCTCAGATTATAGGGCAGGTATGATCATGCATGCATTAAAAAAATTGCTATGAGAATTATTGTCTTTTGAACCGTATGAATTGTCCAAAGAGAAGTAGTGCATGTGAATAGTAGAGGGATGATTTCTTTGCTGTATTAAATATATTTAATTCAACAGAGATTGATATCTAAAATCAGTGTCACTTCCTTCATCTGATGTGTTGCCTGCATTATGTAAGAGCAAATTGTCTTAGGACTGGCAGATGGATGTAAATTTTCACTGCATAAGGAAACTAACTATAGCTACCTCTTGGGAGGAAGCTATTTTCTTAGAGTCAAGATTTGAAGCACATTTTCACGAGTAGGCATGTCATTCTAGGTATGCAGTGGACAAATCTGAGTTATCAGGGCTTTAAACCTAGTACCTGCATACTCAAGATTCTTGCATATCACTTTGAGAAATATGGGGAAATGTTAAAGAGTGGGGAGCATTGTTGCTTGTTGTTGAGTCTTTTTTTCTTTTCTCTCTAGATACATACAGGAATGCTTAGCTGAAGCTTTGTATGTTCTTCATAACAGAAACATCTATTTTAGTATAAGGCATGGTGCAAAAGTGTTTTGTTTCAATCAATGAAAGGATTGTGCATATACCATGTTCTAGTAAAAACAAATCCAATCTTTGTCCCATCATTCCCTAGATGCAGTACCCCTCTTTTTGAGACTACTTCATTCACCACACCAGAATGTTTGTGAGCAAGCTGTCTGGGCTCTTGGAAACATTATAGGTAACTCTTATTATAATTATTTGGTTTCAGGGAGCGTTTTGTTTTAGGATTTGACTTTTTGAACATTTACATTATCATATGAGACTATGTTTCCTCTAAATTCTGTAGATTAGTATAATTTTTCATGTGGACAGAATTACGTATGTACATCCTATTTTTTCCTAAAGAGTAGTATCACTTGCTGCTCAAAATACTAAATGGATTAATTTTGTGTCTTGAAAAATATATGTACATATCTATATGTATGTATATTGAATTGAAGATGAGCTGTTCGTAGTAGACTACTGGTGAGGAAACATAGAATTTCAGTATCCCAACATGTCATTGCATACATTTCAGGATTTTCCATTTTTAATGTAATTTTTTTTACAACAATTTTCATTTCTGTAGGTGATGGTCCTCAGTGTAGAGATTATGTCATATCACTGGGAGTTGTCAAACCTCTTCTGTCCTTCATCAATCCCTCCATTCCCATCACCTTCCTTCGGAACGTCACATGGGTCATTGTAAATCTCTGCAGGAATAAGGACCCCCCACCGCCTATGGAGACAGTTCAGGAGGTAAATAAAGAATTATGAGACAGATAATTTTTTATACTCGGGGCTAGAGGCCAGATGTGTTACATTGTCACTGTGAATTTATGCGTGTTTCTTGTCACCTTCTTGTGCCATTTAACAGTTGTTAAGGGAAGTAATTTGACCCATTTTATATTTCTTACTAAGCTTGTAATAAAGGTATTTGTACCATCTGAAACTATGAGTAAGACTGAAGACTGATGAGCTATATATTAAAACAAACACAGTAAAAAATTAACACACTGTAAAGTGGTTAACATACTCAGCATTTCATGTGCTTTTTTATCAAAAAAAGGCTATGAACATGATTCTGTATGTAGAAGTATCCAAATGCAAGTGAATTAGTCAATATAGTATAGCTTGTGGTTCACCTGGCTGTGAACATGCTGTCAGTGTCAAGTCCCCACTTGAGAAGCATCTGAAAACCTTTTAGAGTGGTAAACAGAGCAAATGCAGTGTTTGTAGAGAAGGCACAGCTAGTGAAGTGATGCTATTGGACTAGAACTACAGCTGTACTGTAGGTGAAGTTCTTAATTTTAAGATACACAGTTTAGATACAGTTTTTGATGCCACATGAAATATCATTTTTTTGGCAACTAATGATTTTTTTAAAATGAAGTGGAGAATGAGGAAACCTTTACAAATAATTTTACCAAATAAGACCTCCTGCTCTAAGCAATCTTATTTACCGTGGCTCAGGTTTTTCAAAAGTCTGTCTATATGTGAGTAAAAACCAAAATTTTACTTTGATCAAACAGAGATTAATATATAAGACTAATGGATTTTATTATATTGTGGTAACAAAGCTTTCAGAATAGCAGGGGGATGTCCTATCTCTGTAATCTCATGTCCCCTCAAAATATTGTCTACGCTCTGTGGTTTTTTGGAACATAGTAGTGTCTGGAATGTATTTTTATAAATTTTAAATATTTTTTTTTCGTATACATATCTGGAGGGAATGACCAGCTGTTGAAGAGTGTGACTGCAATATGCTCTTGCAGTCTTAAACTAAGCTTTGTGACTTCAGTACTTTGATTCATGATTGTACAACCAATTTTGTTCTATTTTAATGACTGATGAAACTTCTTTTCAGATTTTGCCAGCATTGTGTGTTCTCATTTACCATACAGATATAAACGTAAGTAATTTCTGAATTCTTAGATATTTCAGTTCTTTGTTTTCACAAGAGAGAAAATGCAGCAAGATTGTGTTTGAGTGGAAAACTCGATTTTGTGCATTAATTTATGTATAATTAAGTAGTGCATAGTTAAATATGAAGGCTCACATAATTGTAGTCATTCAGAGCACAAAAAAGGAAGTGCTAACACTATTTCTGAAATATCTTTTCATAAAGGTTTTTATTCTTTACATTAGCAGTTACATTAAAAATAAAATCCTACCTCATGGAATTGTGCACTAGAAATTTGAAGTGCAAGCTTTACCATCAGCTTCACTTTAAATCTGCCCTAATTTATAATTGTGCACAGTTGATATATAGTCCATGTGTAGAAAAACTGTGTCTAATTCTAGATATCAGTCCAGCTAAATGTTGTGATCCTATGAATAAACCTGACTTTTGTAACCTGTTGGGTGCTTGACTTTGCAACTGGTTAACTGAAGAAATCACATACAAAAATATACTTGAATAAACAGCAATTGTGGCATCTTTGGCAACTTTTCTTTGGCTTGTTAATACTACACTTTCCGTAATTTCCCACATTCATGGTCCTTGGGTTTATGTACATTTTCTCCATGAAGTCTTAGAGGGATGGCCTTAACAACCCAGAGTCTCATCTTGAGACTTCAAGGACAAAGATCTGTGTCACTCAACAGATACTGAGCTGCTCTTCTCCTCCTTGTGTCAGGAGTTGGTAATGTCTTTGCCTTTTGCTCACTGTAGAGATGCTTCAATTTAGGGAATCAGGAGCTGAATCCTTGTGATAGATCTAGGGGCAGAACATAAGATTGCTGGAGTTGCCTTTCATTACTTCCATGTTGAGGTGGTGGTGTCTGTGCTGCTCTTTTAGTGTTGAAGTGGACTTGGCTCGACAGAATATTTACAAATAGTTTGGGATTTTGCCAAGTATTTCCCCATGCAATGTGGGTGGGAGATGACACATGGTGACTTTCCAGTTTGTAATTTGGACAAACCTGAATTTAAATGCATAGCAAAACCAGACGTGCTTCTAACCTATAGGCAGGGTTTTTTTCCCTGCTGAATTTCACACAGAATCACAGAATCACAGAATTTGAAAGCTTTTGCAAGGAATGATTGTGTGAGAGCTTCTTGAAGACTGTGTTGTGACAGATTTTGACTCAATTAGGGTGCCCATCTTATTTGATCCTGAGAGTCAGGGGTTATTTTGGAGGTACCAATGTGGTCCAGCCTGTCTGTATGGGAGCAAAAAACTTGTCTTTGGAGATCAGTCAGTGATGTGGGTAGATCAGCCAGCAGTCCTGCATGCTTCTGGTGGCTGCTGTTCTCATCACCAGCAAACTGGTGAGGCATCATCTCTCACTGCTTCTGCTGCAACACTGCCTCCACTGCAGCACATTCTGCTGTTCCTGTGGCATCAGTGGCTGAAGGCAGCTGTGGGCTGTACCAAGAAAAGGTGTTAGATCTGTCCCTGGGGCTGGGTGGAAACAGATTAACGGGTCAGGACTTTAAGGACCTTCCTGTCTTCAACACTATATTCTAACTGGAAATTTTAAATGCACTTGTGTTCTGAAAATAGAGATTTATGTTTCTCAACAGGAGGGTCCAGATTTCTTTTTCTGCACTTCCTAACTTAATCTCAAGGAGATGGGATCTTCCTCTTCCTACTGGCTTAGTTTCTGCTTCAGATATCGCCTTTAAATGACTAACTTTCATACCTTACTTTTTGGAGGGTGCTCAAATAATTCTTATAAAGTCATTAGAGACTTGTATTTTATATTCTATAAAATGCTAAGATTACCCTGCATGATAATTATTTCTCTCTGAGTTTTCTGTTGCTAGTCTTTAATTGATTGACAACTTTTTTTTTTTTTACTGAGGATTTTAATCTTAATACAAAGGCAAAAAAGGCATATGTCTAGAATAGTTCGTAGTTTCACTTCAGAACTGCACTATGGTTCATAAATGCTAAGGTGTAGACAGTGGATTGGAGACTAAGGGGATTTAGGTATTCTGTAATCAAAAGGTAGCACAGTTTACAACTGATAGCAGTGCTTCGAGACTGTGCCTTCTTCAGAGAATTACTATCACAACTGCTTATCTGAGCTGGTTATCTGTCTTTGAAATGCAAATAAAGCCAAACGGTTTACCTTTGAGATGTGCTGTATGCTGTCATTTCATGCACCAAAACGTAGTATTTAGTTTTAAGAAAATCTTTGAGACAGCAAGTATAGAAATTATTTCTATGGAACAAGTACTCTCAGTTTTCATTATTGCATATAGTAGTCTTAACATTTTTAATTAGCTCTTATCATAATGTTTGAATTTTTTCCTATAACTAAATTGCATGCTCTCCCTCCCCCTGTCTTGTGGAACATTGTTCACTGAATTGAGACTCCATTATGTAGATTGTGCTGTTCTCTGTGTAATCCATGTTCTTTCCAATTCGTAGATCCTCGTGGACACTGTTTGGGCTTTGTCCTACTTAACAGATGGTGGAAATGAACAGATACAAATGGTGATTGATTCAGGAGTTGTACCTTTTCTAGTTCCCCTCCTGAGTCATCAGGAGGTTAAAGTTCAAGTAAGTCTGGTTCAGTTGCTATTGCATAGTCTTTTGTAAGCTATTTTGTAAAAGATGTGCCTTAAGGTATTTGCTATTGGAGAACAGAGGTAAGCATTTTATAGCTGCATCTGTTACAGGTAAAACTTAACAAAAAATGTTACATCTCCCGGAGGCAAAAATATTATTAAAATTAAAGAAAGCTCAAACAAAATAGTTCTTGGGCAATTTTAAGTAAAATGACAGGTTGAATATTAACTTGCATTGTGTGATTGCCAGAGGTGCCTTCCCTTTGTACTTCTAAAATACTTAATGACAACAGATCTTATGTTTTGCAGAATTCAAGTTTATTCACTCTGTTCTGTTGCTGCATACATGGTTATGCATATTTTGTCTGAATAGCCCATGGAAATCAATTAATATTTTGTGACCTTCTGAACCTTCAAATATTGGCAAATGCAGAGCTCTTTTAGTAAAGCAGATTTCTAATTAGCTACAAAATGGAGGTTAACCGAGCTTGTCTTCTTAATTTCAAAGACAAAGGGAACCAAAAAGTTAACTCGTGCTTGATTTTTATGAATCAACACTCTAATTGGAAGCTTTTCTATGTATCTGTGCATTAGGCATATTTGTTCAGTTTGTGCTTTGGATCAGACATGGCTGTCTTTGAAATTTGTCACTTGATGAAAAGAAGTCTCTTCAGTGTTTTGTTACTTGCAAAGCATTTACTAACCAATGTATAAGGTTATAAAGTCCATTTCTGAAAGTCAGCAAGAAGAAAAGTAGCTGTGCACATTTTAATTCTGAAGTGAAGGAAGCAGCCTTGGCAGACACAGTGAAAACTTTGAAGCAGTTAATGTAACTCTAAATCAGATCAGATATATGGTGAATTAACAATTCTGTTGTTTTAATACTCTTTTCATTTCCAATCCTTGCACTTTTTGAGTTGAAGTGAAGTGAATCTGGTCAGTAAAACACTGTACTCTGTTGCCCTTTTGATGGAACAACACTCATTTGTAGCATGTAGCTCAGAGGATGAAGTGCTAGATTGTATTTTACAAAGTGTTTTTATGAAAAGACATCTTAAAATGAGCTTTGTTTTAGCATAAGTAACAGCAATGTCTATTAACTTGCAATTTTTTTTTTCCCTTCTTGCTTTGGATATTCAGACAGCAGCACTGAGAGCAGTAGGCAACATAGTAACTGGTACTGATGAACAAACACAAGTTGTTCTCAATTGTGATGTTTTGTCTTATTTCCCAAATCTCCTGACGCATCCAAAAGAGAAGATAAATAAGGTATGATTTGTTTCTTCCTTATTTAATGTTTTTGTTTAAGAAATAAAGCTGTAGTCTGTAGCATACTGGAGAAGAATTTCTTCCAGTTGTTATTCCTAGCATGTGAGCAATATTGTGTACAGACATGGCCTTTGAGGAGACACAGCCTTCAAGGACAGAGCTTAATTAGGGCTAAAGCCAAATGGTCATAATGAGGATCGATGCATTGGTGCTGGTGCCTATTGCTTTTTGGAAGGACTGATGTTTTTTGCAGTGTGATACTTCATTTGCAAAGTGAATAACTGATATTCTAGTTTTTCACAACTAAAGAGTGTTACTTTTTCTTGAATCCAGTGAGTTGAGTAAGATTGATGCAGATTTTCCACTCCATCCTACATAGTGGTGTTTTTTTCTCTTGTCTGTCTTCACCTTCAAGGCAGTACTGCTGCTCTTGTCTGAAAACTGCCCTTTATTCCTCTCTTTCCTTTTGGCAGAGGGAACTTTGGTGCTGCAAGGACTGGGTGGAGTAGGGGGAGTTAGATGAAAGAAAAGTGATCAGTGCTCTCTCTTCCAGAGATGAATTTCATGTTACTTGGATTTTATTTTTTAAATCATTGTGCCATCTTCCACTGCAAAGATGAAGTTGGCTGAGAAGACTAAGAGTTTGACACATCTGTTTGCCTTTCTTTTTTTAAAGATGTTTTGAGTTGCCTTGACCAAATATCGTCCTTTGTAACCAGGAATTTATAGCTGCCATTATAGATGTTAGCTTAGCTATGCCAGTGTTATCTCCTGAAGGAGGTAATTGCTGAGCAAAGTCTCAGGACTCAGAGTCTTGTCTGATGCTTGAATGAGTTTTGTGAGCTCTGTGTTTCAGAAGGAATATGGGAGCTGGAGTTGGGCTTCCTTGTATCAGCACAGATAGCTGCTACTGAGCTGTCAGTAATGGGATTACAGGTTAAGTCCCTTTTATATGAGGTTTTACCACTTTTCCCATTTTCTTTGCGAAGCTGATTGAAAGTTTAAAACATGGTTGTGACTGCAGCAGGTCAAAGTGTACATAAGGTTGATGTTAGTATTGCTTCCAATGTATGGAGGCACTCCTTGTGTAAGTAATAATCTGGCCCCATGAATTAATCATATAAATTTTGCATTGATCCCCACATGATTGGCTTTCACAGCACAAGATACGTTTGTGGGCTACAAGTGCCATGGGAAAGGAAACCTGGAGATTCTGTCTAGTGATTGGTCATGGTACTATTTTAGGTTTTGAGGTTGTTATGTCTAGTTTTGTTGGTTTTGGGTTTTTTTATCTGTTGTCTGTGTTTTAAAAGTGTTTTGCTATTTTGTTTTGTCCAATTACAGGAGGCAGTTTGGTTCCTTTCCAATATCACAGCAGGAAACCAGCAACAAGTTCAGGCTGTAATAGATGCTGGACTAATCCCTATGATCATACACCAGCTGGCCAAGGTCAGTCAAACTATCAGCTATGCAAGTTGTCATCCTCTTTTTATAAATCTCACATGAGGAGTCTATGATTTTTTAATAATGAGCTAGACAGATGTTTCCATGCTGATTTTAATTAGCTATTAATTTTATTTTTCAGGGGGACTTTGGAACACAAAAGGAAGCTGCTTGGGCAATTAGCAATTTGACAATAAGTGGGAGAAAAGATCAGGTATGTGTAATGGGATTGTAAATTGTCACTGAAACGTAGCACATGTGGCCATTTATAAGAAGCACAATGTTGAAAGCACTTTCCTTTTTTTTTTATTTTTCTTTCTTCCATTTTTTAGGTTGAATACCTTGTACAGCAAAATGTAATCCCGCCATTCTGCAATTTGCTGTCAGTAAAGGATTCTCAAGTGGTACAGGTGGTGCTGGATGGCCTGAAAAACATCCTGATAATGGCTGGTGATGAGGCTAGCGCAATAGCTGAAATTATAGAAGAGTGTGGAGGTAAAAGCTTCTAAAAAGTTTAATTCACTGGCTTTATTCTGGCTTCCCCTTGCTGCTGTTGACATTTACCTCAGCATGCTCTTTGTACCATGTCTGATTGAATAAGCAAGTTAGACCTATGCACTGAGATAATGGGGTTTTTTACCTTATTTCAGTTTAGGGATTGTCATTTTATGGCAATTGTTAAAGAAGCCTTCTGTATCTTGGGCATTTTTTGGTACAATGAGAACTATGCTTCCTTCCATTTGGTTATTGCATATAATTTGTTATACGGTGAAGCACCACGATGCTCGCTTTCCTTTATTGCCTTGGAAGCAGGATGAGGAGATAAGACTTTTGGATATTGCAATTCTAGTTTTAGCACATGCTAATTCATGTGATATTTAGTAAGATAGCAGTAAAGGGATGTCTAAGAACTGTGTTATTATACTGGAAGTTTTTGCTTGTTTTATACCATGACCAGTATGAAAATGGAACTTGAGTATTAAGCTGCTCTTAATGTGAGTTTTGGTCATCTTGTTGTTTTAACTTTTATGGACCATACAGATGAAACCACTTCCTTTTGGTGATAGACTGGGGAATGGAACAAAACCTATCAAGTAGCTTGCTTATTTAGTACACACTATGTATGTAGTTTATCTAAAAAGAAAGTTCTGTTTCTATTACTCCTCCTTCATAAAATGTGATATTCCATGGTATGCAAATGTCTGCAAACTGTTTTTTTCCATCCTAGAGAAAAATATAGCTATCATGTTATATAATAATTGCAAACTGAGCTACATCTTTTCCGGTATGTCTGAAAAGAAATGTTTTGTTATTTTTCTTAGTTTATTTTCCAAGTAGTCAGTAGTTCAGTTTAAACTTCTCCATTTTCTTTTATCCAGGGTTAGAGAAAATTGAAGCCTTGCAACAGCATGAGAATGAAGACATTTATAAACTAGCATTTGAAATCATAGATCAGTATTTCTCTGGTGATGATGTAAGTATGCTAAACATGGAAGTGTGTCTAAGTTGTGCCGTTCGTTAGCTTAGTAAGTAAGAAGTTACTCAGTTCCAGTTGTCATGAACACAGGCTAACTAGGAAGCCAGTTTTTCTCCTTTTTCAGTAGAACTTCACTTAATTCAGTGTGAAGAGTTTCTCAATGCCAAACGCTTTCTTCAGCAGCATCAAGATGACTGCTCTGGTTTTTGCCTAATAAATTGACACTGACCTAATTTTGTCATGGTGACATATAAATTGACATGTAATTGTTTGTGATTAGCATCTAAACAGCTTTTTGGCTCTCCTTTTTACTTTCTCTGTCTTTGTAGTGGAGGTTGTATCCTTATTTTCAGATAGTTTATTATTTCAGTGCTGTAGTTGCTCCCTCTGGATTCTGCATTGAGAAGTCTCATCAAAACTGTATTGCTTTCTGTAATGATTAATCTAGACCATTTTGTTGTACTTTGATTAGCTATTTTGACCCTATTGGTTCTAGCTCATTCTGCTGCTGGCTGCATGTGAGTGCATCAAAAGCACTTCAACAAGCAATTTGAAGATACATACTCATTTTCCTCTCTAAATCATTCAGGGTGTCTGTAGTTCTGTAGCCCAGCAGAACTGTCTTCAGTTCTTCTCTTAAATTGAACTTTCCAGGTGCTAGGTCTAACTTTAACACTTTTTAATTTTCAATTCTTGAGTCCATCCTGATTGCAAAGTTAGTTACTAGAAATTAAGATAAGTGAAAAGCTCCTTTTAGTGGTTCTGTGGGTGGTGGTGTTGAAAAATACTCACTTGGAGGTTAGTATTCCCTTCTGTGCATTCACTTTTTTCCATAAACTAAGGCAGTTCAGTCTGAGCCTGATTAGCTGAATTTACCTCCTTTACTCAGAGCAAAATTTTACTTCAGATTGTTTTGTGAAGCTTCTAAAACTCAAAATTGTACCAGTTCCGTGACTGGGAGATCAGAGCTAAAATATAAAGCCAGACAAATTTTCAGTCAGTAACTATATGTAGGGAAATAACCTTTGTCATTGGAAGACTGGTGCAAAAATAACCCAGAAAGAAAATCTGAGTTGCCCTAGGGAGATAAGAGACTGGTTATGTCAGCCTGCTTGGCAGTGTTAAGATGCACTGCCCGTGAGTGTTCCTGCCTTCTGTCACTTCAAGACCTTCTTATTCTCATGAGATATTTCTGGTTACTAGATATCCCTTCGTTGTTAATCCCATCTGCTCCTTTGCTGAGCCCTGTAAAATGCATAGGCATCTACTTTGGGACTAGCACTATTGGCTTCTAAACTTCATTTTTTGTTCTAAGGACACATGAAGTTTGGTAACATTACCTTGTAGTACCCTTGCCAAAGGCAGGAGTGCCAATTTATTAATTCACAAATTTTTGCAAAGCATTCTGAAAGCAGATTTGATCTCCATTTGGGTATGAGGTGCCCCACTCTTCCTCCTGATGATTGTTGATGTCACCAAAGCCTTAATCTCTCCCTGCAATTTAAGTGCTGCCACTCAAAGTAATGCAAAATAAAGATTTTAGGTGAGTAGAGTCTGGCATCCACACAACCCCAAGGCTGTTTGAACCTTCCAGGCAAGGGCTTTTACCTGCTTCAGAATGACATGCAGGGTTTGAAATGGGACATACGGTTCCTGCAGTGAGTTGTACAGATGATGTGTTCAGAGAAGAGATGCTACCGATGATTTGTATGAGGATGAGTAGGTTTTGAGCTGGTATTCACTCTGTTATTTGCTATTCCTAGAGACAGTAAATACGTAAGTTTTAACAGCTCTGAGGAAGTTGGGTGAAATTGGATACTGATGCCTTCCCTGCAGTATCCATAGAGTAACAAAGTACTTTTTGTTTAAGAAAGAAAAATTCATATTGCACTTATGAGCACTATATAAAACTGCTCTGAAATGAATAATTCTAAAGCCCTCAGATGCTGATAAGAGATACCAAGTTACTCTTTTAAGCTTTATAAAAAATGTTTTAGTCAGCTACTGATAAAAATTATTTTGGCATTGAAAGAAAATGGGAGAAAGCAGAAAGCTAAGTTTGGAATTCACAAGCAGTGATTTAGCCAAAACCAAAAGTACTAAAAATTGGCCCTGAAAATTCAGTCACACAGCTAAAATAGCAACAGCTTTGACCAGTCTTTAATAATTTCAATGTTCTGTTTTCCTAGTGGTATTAGAGAAGAGTTGATGTGTTGCTCTTTTTAAGCATGTTTGAAGAACTGAATTGGAAGAACTAATTTTACTGTAACAATATTTTTAAAATAAAAAATTAGTGAATCTCTCCTACAGGTACTGAATTTGCAGAGAATTGGCCTCTTATGTTTTTCGTTGTTGCATTTTATAGATTGATGAAGATCCCAGTCTCATTCCTGAAGCCACTCAAGGAGGTACCTACAATTTTGACCCAACGGCCAACCTTCAAACAAAAGAATTTAACTTCTAAGGTTGAAAAAGTGCAGCTTCTCTGTCCCACACCAGTATGAAGCACCACCAGATGGCTACCAAGTGAAGAAACAAAAGGCTCCAAGACACACATGCCTCTTCGTTTTGATGCTTCTAAAGCAAGCCATGTATCGGTCACTTTGCAGTTGCCAAACGTCACTCTCACATGGACTGTAAATGCATATGCATGATCTCTTAAACTGTTTCAGAATTCTTTTTAACAGTCCCAACTACCTTTTTTTGCCTTTTTCCTGGTGCCACACGTTGACAACCGCAATCTGCAGTTCTTTTAGGAATATTCCATAGTGGTGGCACATCGGCTTCCCACGGAAAAGTTGTTTCTTTGGAAAACGGTGCGCTGTGGATCAAGACACTTTGGTATGATGTGTACATTTTGGAAGACTTTACAGGGGCCCAGTTTGCTCTGAGCCACCATCATCGTCCTCCACAAGCATATTTTCATATACTTTATGTGGAAGAATAGATTCAAAAATGCAAGCCAAATGAATTTCATTGGTGAAACTGAAATAAAAGTAACTTTAATAAAAACAAACACAACACTTGGCAATTGATTAAACATTTAAGTTTAAAGCAAACAAACAAAACTACTTCAGCTGTCAATAAATGATGTGCATTCATTAACTGCCTCAGAAACCCGAGTTGGAGAATGAACTGTAGATTTGGACTGGTAAAGCTTTTGCCATTATACCTAATTTTTGAGAACAGCGAGCCCTATTTGACCACTCACTTCAGCCTGTGTGTTCCTGCTGTTTTGAAGTAATCAAATGCTGTGCATGGTATTTTACCTGAGCTACAACCTGTTATGGACTTGAACTTCTGTTTAAGCTGAAAGCAAGAGTCCCAGACTGTAGAAAAGAAAAAAAAAAAAAGAAGAAACAGTCCAAAAATTTATTAGTTTTAAAAGAATCTTGCTTTCAACTTTCAGTAGTCAATATCTTTTGTTTTAAATTGATAATTGGATATGGTTGATTTATATTGGGTTTAAACTGTGGAGCTTTCATGTTTACTGTAATTTAGTCTTAAACTATTTTTTACTTAGTAACCAGTGCTTATGATGATGTGGTTGGCAACAAACCAGCAACTACTTAGAAGCGTCATAAAAGCTTCATTCTTGGAGTATTGGAAGAGGGATTCAGAAATTCAGTCTCAAATCTTACCTGATTAAAACAAAACAACTGGTTGATGTGTGAGGCTGTGTGGAAGCTGCCACTATTCAGCAGAAACCTGATGTGCAGCGCACATTAAATAACTTTACATAAGGTCTGTGAGGTCATTGCTTTTGGAAAATCGTCCGACCCAGTCATTTTCAAAGGGATTTTGGTATCGCTGGGGCGAAGATGGGTAATTTTGAAATTCTTTTAAGTTGTCACACAAACTGGTTTTGTTGCTGTTGTTTACTGGGTGTAATTTCCCAATGCATTGATGTGAAGGGATAGAAAACTCTAAACTAATTTAGTTCTTGGATGTGGGTTGTATTTACTGTGATGAAGATAAGGACAGATGCCATCAGAGCTTTGTGGATCAGCTGTTTTTCCACTGATGAACAACGCATAGCAGGTGTGCATTCATTAAATATCTATCTGCCAAGGTGGAGCCACTTTAAAGAGTGAGTTGTCTTGTATCGCACCTGGATACAAGCGTATGTTTAAACTGCAAGATTTTTACTTGCTAGATAATCTGTTTTAATATAGTGGTTTGGCCTCTGATTATTTATAGGTTTTATAAATTTTAGAATCAATTTCTCTTTAAGGTGGCTCAGATTTTTTCAACTCTTGTGCACATAAAAATTGAGTTGAAGTTCATTGTGCCTTTTTTCTTTTCCCAAAAGTTGAGTTGAAGCTTCATATGGTAACTGCATCCTATTCACACACTATAGTCTAAAATCTTGAAACTGTGTGGTGTTCTCTATTAAAAAAAAAAAACCAACAAAAAATAACAAAAAAATAAACAATAAAAAGTCAAAGTTAGGTAAGGTCACAAAGTTTTTGTGAAATTTAGAGTCCCAGCAGATGTTATTGTGAACAAATATTATCCCCCCCACCTCTAATTCAGTTTAGCCTCCCTGTCTGCCCTCTAGAGACTGGATGGATGCCCTGTCCAGACGGCACTCCCTGTATCCTAGTGTTACCTACAAATTAAGATTTGAAGTGACAATTTCCCACTACTGTGAAGATCTGATCCTTTTCTTGCACTCAATGCATTACATTGCGAGTGAACCCAGGAGAGCTGGGTAAGGCAGTACCAAGCCTTTGCCCAGTTCTTTCTGTTGTGACCTTATCAGCTTTCGATTGGGATTGCACCATTTCATAGTTAATAAAGGAAACAAAAGTATATTGCTGCACTTTTACGTTTTCAGAACAGTGTTTAAAACTGCATTGTTTTTATTATTTTTTTAAACTATCAGTTAAAATAGACTAAAACGTTCTTTCAAAGAGGCATCTAAATGTGTTCCTAATTTTGTATATGGGCTTAGGTTTTGTAACCAATAAAAAGCTGCTATCAAATACTATAAAAAAAAAAATCAAGAACTTATTTTAAGGATGATGGAACTGCTTAGTCTTCATGGATTGACCCAGGGGGTTTTGTCTTTGACTTGCTATTGGTTAGCAGATCTCTGCATCAAACTTGCAAGTATGTTACAAGAATGAATAAAGTAAGCTAATGCAGTCATCTCTGAAATTTTGGGTACTGTTCCAGCTCACAGCTCTGCACTTTTTAAGGAGCTGTTTTCCAAATGTCTGCAGGAGGCAGGGGGGAGTGGGTTGTGGCTGATCCACAGAACTATATCAAACTTACTATGTCCAGCTCTGGAGTCCTTGGCCCAAGAAGCACATGGGGCTGTTGGAGAGGGGCCAGAGGAAGGCCATGAGGATGATCAGGGCACTGCAGCACCTCTGCTACAAGGACAGGCTGAGGGAGCTGGGGCTGTTCATCCTGGAGAAGAAAAGGTTCCAGGGAGACCTTATAGGGGCCTCCTAGTGTAAGTGAGGGGAGTAAAGCTGGGGAGGGATTGTTTTCAAGGGCATGTAGCAATAGGATTGGGGGGGGCAATGGTTTTAATCTAGAGCTGGGCAGGTTTAGATCAGAGACCAGGAAGAGATTATTCACCCAGAGAGGTGGTGGAGGTCCCATACCTGGAGATGTTCATGGCCAGACTTGTGCCAAGCAACTTGGAAGACATCCCTGCTCATTGCAGGGGAGTTGAGCTAGATGGGCTAGATGCTTCCAACTCATTGTAAGCATTCTAATTCTATATAATTCTAAATAGTGAGTTCAGTGTGAAGGAGCAATGAACCCTTAAGAATCTTTCATAGTCATCTTCTGCCTCCAGAAATATCTTTCCCAGCTCCTGGTGCCCTGGCGCCAGCCCCGGTTCAGCAGTGATTTCAGCCTCAGGATGCTTTAGAAGATGTCTGTGTTCCTGCCAGCTGTGCCTTGGGAAGGGATGTCCTCCAAGATAGGCTTTAGGCTTGAGGCTGTCCTTCCATGGCTTTCTGTATCTGGGAGGGAAGCCCAGTGTCCCTTACTTCAGGTTGGAGAGACCCCATTTGGGATAGATTGGAGACAAGTTCAATTGGAGATTTGCATTGCTCATCAGTTGCAGTTTGCAGACTGCAAAGAGTTGCAGTCAATGGCTCATTGTCCAAGTGGAAACCAGTGACGAGTGGTGTTCCCCAAGGATCAGTACTGGGACCAGTGCTATTTAACATCTTCGTAGGAGATATGGACAGTGGGATCGAGTGCACCCTCAGCAAATTTGCAGATGACACCAAGCTGTGTGGTGCAGTTGATACACCTGAAGGAAGGGATGCCATCCAGAGGGACCTTGACAGGCTTGAGAGGTGGGCCCAAGCCAACCTCATGAAGTTCAACAAGGCCAAGTGCAAGGTCCTGCACCTGGGTCGAAGCAATCCCAAGTACAGATACAGGCTGGGTGGAGAGTGGCTTGAGTGCAGCTCCGTAGAGAAAGACTTGGGTGTGTCAGTTGATGACAAACTCAACATGAGCCAACAGTGTGCACTCGCAGCCAAGAAGGCCAACCAAATCCTGGGTTGCATC
>VZTY01022623.1:51401-153541 GCA_013400935.1 Turnix velox
AGGGGGGTTGGAATCTTTAAGGTCCCTTCCAACCCAAACTATTCTATGGTTCTATGATTCTATCAGCCCCCTGATTAGTGCAGTCTGGCATTAGTCATGTGAGAGCGCTAGCAGAGAAAAGCCTCTTGAACTGTGACAGCATCTATGGCTTTGCCATCCCTCTGTGTCAGTCAAATGAGTCACCCAGAGAAGCTCTTCTCTGACTGTGGGTAGGAGGGTGATGGATATGAGCTGCCTGTGCCTTATTTCCATTTGGCAAATGCTCTTCTGGGGTCATGAAGAAGAGGGATCTCCAAATAAGCCAAACCCTATTTCCAGAAGCTGTTTAATCTCTTTGGTTCCCTCAGCTTTTTGATTTGACAAAAAGATCCTCAAATCTTTGGGTTTTTGCAACCTGTTAATCATCCATCAGGCCCCACCTTTGTGACTTGAAAGACATTACATTGGAATAAAGAATGTATGGATTTTAAGAGACATTTTATTTAGAATGTCCAAAACCTAGATAATATCTTGATGTTCCCCATACTTCTGAAAGAGGAACTCTTCCATTTTGTTTCCTTGACCTCCTAAACAGAAATGAGTAAGAAGATCCCATAGAAGGCATGTGTTTTGGGAAAAGGGAAAAGAAAAAAAAAAATTTCAGTGGACTGAATGACAGCTGAGGCTCATTCTGCTCTTCTACTCTGATCTATAATGTCCTCTGGATTCTGAACATGTTTCAAACTGGTCTTTTCTACCCAAGCAGCCTTGTGTTCCTTCTATTTTGTTGCACTGAAAATGCTCCCTTTTGTGGCGTAATTACACCTCTATTCAAATGTATGTAGGTCAACAAATTATGCCAAGCCATTAGAAAGCATTTTTCAAGAAGGAAAGGAAAGAAAAGCAGTAGGAAACTCTGGGCTTCAATAGGCAAAGCCACGGAAGGTTTTGCTGCAGAGATTTGTCACATTGGCCACCAGTGGCTCCATGGTGGCATAGGCAGTGGATCCCCTCTGCTTTGGTGGGAAAAAATGTTATTTCAGACCCTTTAGGAAAACTGCTCAATGTTAAAAACTACAGCAGCTTTGTGCTTCCCTCATTCTGGTTTTGTGTGTACCTTCACCCTGAGGGAGAAATGGCAAGGAGCAGCCTGGCCTAGACCCAGGGCTCTCCAGCTGCCACGACAGCAGCACAAGTAGCTTTCTCTACAGATGCATTCATGAGACAGCTCTCTTGAGCAGCATGTGGCTTTAAAAAGGAATACAGGAGCTAGGGTTTTTTTCAACCTTGCTTTTAAGGAAGTCTGGTGGGCTGTTACCTCACACCTAAAAGTATTGAAAATACTTTTTTAAAATGAATGCTAAAGCCCTCGCTGCTCTCTGCCTTCACACAGCAGAAGGAAAACAGAGTTGAATGTTACCATGCAACCTCAGAGGAAAAATTTCATGGAGGATTTATATATCCTAGAACAGGGCTCTTCCCTGGACACAGTGAGGGAAGAGCAGGAGGAGGCTGGTTCTTAGTTTTGCTCAGTGTTCACAAAGTAGGGTCCAGGGAGGGAAGAAGATGGAGTAACCACCCTCATTACTAAATGAGATCCTGAAGAAAATGGTGGTTGGATCTTTCTAATGTGCTGAAATTAAGCATAAGGGAGCTCATGTCTCCATCCTAATTATTTGCAAGATGGTCACCTTCAGTGGCTTCTCTTTCCTTCTTCTTTTTAAGCCTACCTTGTGAAGCTGATCTCCCGAATAAACTCTCTGGATGTGAAAAGGGAGGACAGAGTGGAAATATTTTGCCAGGGACTTCAGCAAGTTCAGTTCTAGGCTTGTGCAGGGAGATGCTTGGGGCAGCTGATCCTCTTGCCCTGGGGTTAGACACATCCCTGTTCCTTTCTGTTTGATGCAGGTCGCAGCTGTTTTCCTCTGTGTTTCATACTTCTGCATCCTGCTGAGGCTCCCTGAAATCTACGTGCTGTATTTTATATGGAAAATAAGGAATAAATTCCTTCTCCTTGCCATGGTGACCCAAGCTTACAGGAGGAACTATCGCAGTGAGATCTGATCTCATCCCTTTAAGTGTGAAGTATTTGACCTTAATCTCTGGGAATGGTTTGTATGGTCTTGGCTTTTGCTGTTTTTAAGGCTGACAGCACATAGGATGAAATGTGTGTAGGAGGAATCTGCAGACTTCTGAGATTCTATTGTTTATGTTAAATGCATACAAACTATTTGAAAAAAACATACAGTAGCCTCCATCTTTTGCATCCCTTGATCCCTATTGTTTTCCAGGTCTCTGAGCTGCTGCCTTTACCAGTTTAGAACAAATATTAAAAGTATTAAATTAAGTAAATATTAAAAAAAAACAAAAAAAAACCCCACTCTCATGAAAATGAGTCAGCTCTATTCCAGCTGAAGTCATGATATTGCACCAGTGCCTTCCTGCCAGCAGTGGTGTGTGAGCTTCCAGCAGGCGTGGAGGTGACTTATGGGGTCTTTAGCTCTGCAAGAAGAGGGAGCAACAAGGTCACCCTGTTACCTGATGGTGCTGGGGGGATAGATGACAATCTGAGTGACTTCTTTACCTGGGATGAAGATTGGGTGCAAAAAAGAACAGTAAAAATATTGAGGCTGTCAGTCCCAAGTGCATCTTTGAGAGAAAACACAAGAGAATAAAGGTCTGTCTAAGGGAGAAAGTCCAGGGTAAACCCAGGATGTACCAGCACCTTCCTGTTGGGCTATGGTTCCAACATCATTTGAAACCCTGGGGTTACCTGTAGCACCTCCACATGGACATGTCCCCTGCCCTCCTGGTTGTCTTTGAAGAGCTAGTTTTTCTCATGGGCTTGAGGAGCATTGTCCTCATCCCTCCTGGGGCAGGTCTGGAGGTTCAGGACCACTTTCTCATGACAGCAGCTCAAAACCTGCTCTTCCTTGCTGAGCTTCATTTGCTTTGCTTTCCTGTCCTCCAGAAATAGGGCATTCTCAGGAATGGTCTGTCATATTTTGCCTCTGTTTTGAACTTCCCCCAGGAACAGGGGGAAGGTGCTGCTCCATCCTTGCAAAAGATCAGCCCTGATGCCTTCTGTGCAACAACTCTGCTCTCAGCAGGTATCTTCCCTCTCAAGGAAACCTCCCATTTGATCTTTCCGAAGTCCTTTCCCTCCATTATCAAGCCCCATGTGGGCCTGTGTGAGTTTGTCATCACACCAAAAAACCCAGTGACTTTTTAATCCTGCGTTGGTTTGATTAAAAATAGCCAGCACTGGAAAAAAAAAAAATAATAAAAATTTGAGGCCTAAGGGAAAATTTAAGAAAGGGAGCTCTAGGGAGATTCTTTCTTACAGTAAGTGGCAGACAAGACATTGATGGTGATAGACTGGCTAAAACTATTGGAACTTTGGAGGTGACAGATGTTGGATTGGGTTGGAGCAGAGGTTTGAACTTCTGGACTGGTCACAGGGGATCAGGCAGAGGAGGACACACATGCCAGGTCTGAGTGGGCATCATTTTTCAGAGAATCATCGAATCAAAGAATGTGTTGAGTTAGAAGGGACGTTTAAAGATTATCTAGTCAAACTCCCCTACAGTGAGTAGGGGCATCCTACTCTAGATGAGGCTGCTCAGAGCCTCATCAAGCCTGGCCTTGAATGTCTCTAGGGATGGGATATCCACCACCTCTCTAGGCAACCTCTTCCAGTGTCTTACCACCCTCTTCTTTCTTAGAACTTCTTCCTAATGTCTAATCTAACCCTATCCTGCTCTAGTTTAAAACCATTTCCCTTCTTCCTATCACTACATGCCCTAGCAAACAGTCCCTCCCCAGCTTTCCTGTAGGCCCCCTTCAGGGAAATGGTCTGCTTTTCCAAATTTCTTTCGCCTTTGAGACAGACAATATCAGGGATGGCATCTAGGAAAGCTGGATCTACTTAAATATGTCCCTGCTGACCCTAGATGAACTTTAGAGGTCACTTCAACTCAACTGATTCTATGATCCTATGAAAGCTGTTAAAAAAAGAATCTTGAGCAACAAGACTGGGCTCTAGGGCCAGTAGCCCAAAGAACGCTTCAAATTTGTGAGGAACCTGAATCCAGAAATTGTCATACAGATTTTTTTTTTTGCCTGCTACTAAGAGGTTGTGTTATTTTAGAAATAAGAGCAGAGGCTGTTAAACCTATCACACACCCAGGAGGATGGAAACTGTAAGTCTGAAGGTGCCCTCCTTGCTAGAATCTGCAAGAGCAGATGTTTAAGGCATTAATACCACTCGATGTGGCAGCAGCTCTGCTGTAGAATTACCAAGAAATGAAAGCAACAAACTTCCCTCCCTAGAGCTGGCTTCTTCCTGCAGACCTCCTCCCTTTGAACTGGGCAGGAGTTTTGACACTGAAGCATTTAAGTGCCTTTGGGTGAGCTTCCTGTAAGCATTTGATTAGAGCAATAGAGAGCTCATTAGACAGACTTGTTTCAACACATTTCCCAGAGTGCAGGAGAAAAAAGAAAATAGTTAGAAGTAAATTCTGTTGCTGTTTCAAACATTATGACCCTGTATCGTTTTGACAGTCTCTAAAAATGGCATAAATGAGCTGAGTAACGTGACCAAGAGTTTAGAAAAGTCTTACTCCAGGAAATGAGGATGCTAAATCACATGATGCCCCATGAGAAGGGGTATTTTGCCAAATTACCGCTTTAGGGGAAGCAAGAACACATTCAGGAACCAGGATGTTACTTCATCAGTTTCAGGGATTTGAAGTTCCCACTGCCACAAGCAATCTCTTCTTCCTCAACCACCTACCTCACCATTCTCATTTTTAATTAGTCATATCTAATGACTAATCTCTTACCTCTATCTGCTGCCAGAGAAGCCTATTATTTTTTCTTTAAAGAGTTTTTAAAAAGCCCTTATGGGGAAATGAGAATGTTTCAGTGCCCTTTTTGACCACTGGTAGACAATCCCATAGAGTCAAATGCACATGAGAAGAAACAAATAAGAAGAAAACACCATCAGGACAATCTTTCAGTTTGTAATGAGTTTAAGTATTACTGATCACACACCCTGATTTATAACACTCAGCTTTGTGCCACATAAGATGCAAGACTGAAACACCAGCAAACTCAATAAAGAGACTTCTTTAGCATGGCAGCATAGCACATTGCATTGGATGGATGCCTGAGGAGATGTAGCTTTTTTATGTACTGGTGACCAGGTTACTTAGATGACCTGAGTTTGCTCATTTCTGTAGCACGTGCTACTTCAAAACTGCTTGGTCCACCTCTGACGTGTGGAGACTTGTATGTCAGAAGCAAATGATGATGACCACCCACAACATGCCAAAGATAGATTAACCAGCTTATGTTAAGTAATGAGATTGAGAAATGGGATTTTTTTCTTCACAACCATGCACACAGCTTTGTCATATAATTCATAATATAATTAAATACTATTTAAGTATACTGACAACCATGGTCACTCAGGCCAGATCAACACTAGTGTACAGTTTGATAGCATATGATGGTTCTCATATATTAACACAGCTATAAAAAAAAATCTGTCTTTTTCCACTGGGAAAGATTTCTTTTATTGAAACATCCCTATAAATGCCATCTTCTTTTTCTCCATGACTGTTTAAGCTTTGTTTTCCAGCTGCTGCCTTCTATGAAATGAGGCTAATAACAGTACCAGTAACAGCTGGATGATTAAGTCTTTAATAACTGTAAAATGCTTTGGTATGAACAGAAGAGCATTTCTCCATGTGTTTCTCCTTGATGTTTCTAAGTCCAATACGTTTTTCCTTGAAAGCAGTTGGCTTCTGCTGCCTGAAAACTTTGTGTTCTTTCTCTGTTCTCCCCCCACCACTTACATTCAATTTATAATAAACTAGGAAATGCTGTGGAATTTCTTAATTTTAATTCCAAGTAACAGAACAAGGAGCCCTCAGGTGCACATTTCCCAGGTCTTTCCAACAGTAGGTTTATCATGATGAGAGTAAGACCATCACTGCAATAAGACACTCAGCTCTGCCATGAACTGCCAGGGGCATCTCAATTGTCCAGGACACAGCTGAGTGTGGAGACCTCCAAGATTACCAACCTCCCTATGCCCACAGGTACCCATGGTTACCAATCATTGCCTGTAGAATGGTCTACAGCTTCCAAATGTCTGGGAGATGTCTCGGCTGTTCAGGTCACCATAGAATATTTAGTGTCCACGAAGATATATTTCCAAGCATCTGGAAGCCAGAACTTATTTCTTTATATTCAAACATGATCCAAGGAAAGTGAAGCTCCATTTCCATGAAATCAGTATTTCATTAACAAAACAAAAAAATCCCCAAACCAAGAATGCAGAAATTAATATATGTGCACTCTTCAACCTCATTACAACACTCAGTCCTGACTCACATCCATGGCTCAAAGATTATACCCATAGTTGCCTCATTAAAACCAATTAGCTGTTAGATGTTCCAAGTCCTGCACTTGCACTGCTCCAGTTTGGCCATTCCCTTTTAGCAGCTGCTGCTTTTCTAGCTGAGCAAGGTGCTGATCCGAGCTGAGCAAGAAATGGCATGGGGTGCATTCCAACACTTTTCTGAGGAGACCACTCCATCAGGACTAGGAAGAAAATAACCCCCTCTGTGCTTTGTATGCACCTCTGATATAATATATAGTGCTCTGGCAAAAAGCAATCCTGCTGAAGCACTGGGGACATGCACAGAGGATGAGCAGAGCCTGGTGACTGTGAGACAAGCTGTGGATGGTGATGAGTATCCAAGAAAAGAAGCCAAACATGTTCCACAGAAGGAGTTCTGCTCAGAGGTCCTCCTGGTGGATTTCAGAGCAGAGAGACTATCAGTGTTGCTTCTGCCAGCTGCTCATTTTGGGGAGCAACCTGGGGTCTGGATCCTCAGTGGCAATCCTGCAGGCACCAATGACTGGGGGAGGCTTGCTCAAGGTTCAGGTGTGTCCAGGTCTTCCCTCCTCTCTGCTGTCCCTTCCAGGGGCTGGGACAGGGAGCTCTGTCCCAGACCCTGCAGCAGCTCTCCCAGGACCGCCAGGGCTTCCTGCAGACCCTGTCCTGTGTGGGCACTGCAACCTCGCAGTACCCAGCGTCGCTCCACCAGCCTCCCACTCTGCAGCCTCTCCCCCAGCTCAGCAGGAGCCAGTGCTCCAGGCATGTCCTGCTTGTTGGCCAGGAGAAGGACAGGGATGCCAGCCATGCTGGGGTGGCTCAGTGTTTCCTCCAGCTCTGCTGCTGCTTCTGGCAGCCGGGCCGTGTCTGTGCTGTCGAGCACAAAGACAAGGGTGCTGGTGTCCTCCAGGTAGTTAGGCCAGCTTGCCCGCAGGCTGTCTTGTCCACCAACATCCCAGAGGGTGAAGGACACACCACAGGGTGTCTGCAGAGACTCCACATTGAAGCCCACCGTTGGACAGGTCTCCACAGCCTGGCCACTCTTCAGTTTGTAGAGGAGGGTGGATTTGCCAGAGAAGTCGAGCCCCAGCATGACAACTCGAGCATCTCTTTTGCGCCAGCCTTTGGAGTACAGCTTCCCCATCAAGATGCTGTTGCAGCCGTGGCAAAGTAATTGCAGCCAAAAAAATAAAAGAAAGTAAGTGTGTATTTCCTGAATAATGTCAGTTAATAGCAGAGTGCTCAATTTGTCCGTTCCAAGAGGGCACCTTACATTGGCTGAAGAAAGGCAGAGGCAGTCTCATTTTGCTTCTCTTCGTAGCTAAAACGAGGTAAAAGCTACTATTTATGAGGTGTGGAGCAGGGCCAGGGAGAGTGCTGCTGGAAACAGCAGTTTCTAAATCCCAGCTCTATAGCCACTAACATCCATCTTCATTCCTGACACGAAGTGATCGGTGCAAAAGAGAGACAACTTTCTGCAGGAAGAGGTGGGGAGATGTTGGAGCAAGTTTCCTCCTCCTTTCCTCCTCCTCCTTTTTCTCCTCCTCTTTCTCCTCCTCCTTGCATACAGAAATAAATCAGTTTTTGTTCATTGGCTTCTCTAGGGGAAATCCACCTCTCAGCAGGACAGGACAAAGAGGAACCCAGGTTTCAGATCAGAGTTAATCTGGGAATTTGCTGAATCACAGCTTGAAGGTGAGGATTTAAACATCTGCAATCAGACAACTGACAATCTTTCTGCCACTCTCCAGTAGAAAGTATAAAACTAATCTCTGTAGCATCAGCTTTCACTACCGGTTGCACAGACAGTAACAACAGCAGATAAAAAAAACATGCATGTAAGCATGTTTCTTTTAATGTCTCAATGAAATATGACCAGTCCCCTGGACTGAAAATCTGTAAAATTCTTCCCTTCAAGGTACTGATTAAATTTTAGCTTTTGGAAGTGAAGCAAAGTCAGTCCTCTGTGGCTGACAGTGTGAAAAAGGATCCCTTAAAAGAAGAGGAAAATGTTTAACAAGACAGTGCCACTTGAACTTTAAACGCCAGAGGCAAAAATGTGCTGCTGAAACAAGCTCCCAGAACTGCTTGTGTAAGAGCAGCTTATGGCAGCCAGGCGGAGGCACAGAAAAGGCGGTGTTTACCTTCCTCACTGGCTGGGGATTGCTCCTAACAGGCTGCTCAGAGGCCAGCTGAAAGAGGCTGTGAATCTCACATCACAGTGTTAACACAAAACTGCTCTCCGTCCACCTTTATGTGAGGATGAAGAAGGAAATGTGATTCATCTGCACTTCCCTAGGACCACGGGGAACTTCCAAGTGTCTCAAGGGGGCAGATTACCCGCTGATGATCTATGTCTGCATGACATGTTGGAAACCATTCTGGCTGGGGATGAAGTTCAGCATATGGAAGGGACTAGGTCACTTGTGGCCAAACAGAGGCATATTTCTTACTGAGGGCAAGATATGTCAGTTTTCCATCTTCTGAGGAAAGGAAAATAAATAAAAACAAGGACTCCATGCCAGAGAATCATAGAGTAGTTTAGGTTGGAAGGGACCTTAAAGATTATCTAGTTCCAACTCCCCTGCTACAGGAAGGGACATCTCCCACTAGATCAGGCTGTTCAGTGCCCCGTCCATTGCCTGACTTCTTATTTTTTAAAAATAAGTGGAATTTTTCTCTGGATCCTTGATCTTCTTGTTCTCCATTTGGGGAAAGTCTTCCTCCCCATATTGCATTGTACTGTATGTACAATCAATGTAATTGGTAATTTTTGATGTACCAGTGGGCTGAGTGCATTGTCTCTTGATCTTTCCTTGTTTGTCTTGCCTCTGCTACTGCTTGTCTTCTCTGAGGCTTCCTAGGAGGCTGTGGTACACAGCTGTTTCTTCTTTCATAGCACTGAAATTGCTTTTAAGTAAACTAAAAATATAGATACAGGAAGAAAGAGTAGAAAAATTCTTCCATCCGATGAATAATTGAGTATTTGAAATATGATGTAATAGTCTTTATTGCAACACTCTCTAACATGCTACAGAAATAGGCTGCTTCTGGAAAAAAAAGGAGAAAAAAAAGGAAAAAAGGAAAAAAGGAGAGGAAATATACCCAGAAAAACCAGAATAAAGACTGAAACTAGGGTACAGTTTTATTGGAGATTATTTCTCCCTGAATTATTCTGTTCTTTACCACAGAAAACCCGAAAGCAGAGGCAACTCTATATTTTTTTTCTTTTACATTCTCATGCACTCTGTATTGAACTAGTCTTTTCTTTCCTCCTGCCAATTATTCCAAAAATGGGGAGCAAATTGTGCCTACAGAGTCTGTTCCGCCCACGGCTATGTTATAAAAGCATAGTATTGCCAATAAATAATACATAGGAGCAATCGTAAGTCAGTTTAAGAAGGAATGAAAGAAAAGAGAGTTAAAAGCAGGCGAGATGAGCTCTGAGTGAGTCTATTGCTGGAGAAGAAAGACTATAAACTAAATAATTCAGGAACTGTGTTAGAGAGGAGGACAAGCCCTAGCTCAGTTGTGTCTTACATGAGCAGAACAAACGTTTTTGCCTCACATTTCATGTCTCCCAATTCACAAGAGCAAAACCAGCAGTCACTAATTCCATTTTTAATTTCATAGAATTCCAGTCAATTGATTTGTTTGCTGTTTGTTAGGCATGCATTTCCTCTTTCCTACACATTTATCACAAAGAGTAATCCCTCCTTCTCCCATGCCCCAGATATTCCAGTACCTGGAATTTTGTCCCAATCACCATACTCATCATCAAAACACTTTGTCCTCACTCCATGAGGCATGAATAGGAGGAAGAGACTTTAAACTGAAAGAGGGTTGATTTAGAATGAACAGAGGAAGGAGGAAACTGGCTGGAAGCACAGGGTCCTGGATGCCAGACCATGCCTTGATGCCCCTTTGGAAGCCCTCATTGCACCCTGATGGCAAGGCTGATGTAGAAAATGTGACACAGAGCAAATACTTTTCCCTCATGTGCACATCCCTTAGCTGACAGGTCTTGCAACTGCTGATAAGGAAAAGTACTTCCTTTGCTTTTATTTCTGTTTGATTTACTATGCTTTTTATATACAACTGTAGAATATTTTTCACAAATGTTACTCCGGTCTCTGAATTTCTCATTTCCAAAGCTGTTTAGACTTTTACCAGGATTCAGGTCCCATCTGCAGTCTCATTTAATCAACTGACACTCAAACTGCTTTAGTTTTTACCATATAACTAGGCACGCTATACTCTTTGGTCTGTACCACTGTTCCAGGTCCTTATTCTATCTTAAATTCATGGGTCTCTTCCTCCTTGACTCCTAGCATCACAGATTTGCCCCCTCGGGGCAACTCAAAACTGAGTTCCTCTGCTTTCCCTACCTGTCCTAATGCCTTTCCTGAAACTATTCATTAATTTTTCCTCTTAGGACTGGTCTCTATCCCAGTGTAGATCATACGTTCATCTGTGCTACATACACCATTCATATTGTTTTCACCTTAGAAACTAGTTGAAATACAGCTCAGACTATCTTATAATGCCTTAGTCTCACTTCTTCCATTATTCTTAATGTATCTAGGTGAAAAGGAGAAAAAACGGGCAAAAAACGGACATGTGTACAAAAATACCAATATTATGTGTGCCAAAAAAAAGGCACTCCATCCTCATGTGTGTCCTACTATTTGATTCTGCCTCTGCTGAATATAAAAAACTGAGAAGCAAGGACTTTTTTACTTTTTTTTTTTTACCTATTGCTTTAGTTGCTTTCAAGGAGAAGCCCAATGATAAGACACTTAACCACACTGCCAACTTGCCCTGCATATAAATCATATCTGTTACTTCTGTGGGAAGCAAAAATACAGGTATGGTATGCTTTTCCTTTTCTTTTTAGTCTTCACCTTAGTTTAAATGTTCAAGAAATGTATTGAAAAGATACTGGAAAATCGTCAACGAGTGGAAGCTACAAACTGATCTTTACTCCCTTTCTGTCTGGTTAAACAGATAATGTCAAAAACAACACGTGAAAATTCAGAAACTGCATTTTCTGTGGCTGGCCACAGAGCGTCACTGTTATCCCACACATGTCCCAAAGGAACCGGCTCCTGCCAAACCGCGGACGACAGAGCTCTAGCTTTGATGAGAGGACTTCGAGCCCTCATGCCCTTGCAACCTTTTGCAGCAGGATCACTTTGAAACGGGTTTTTCCGAACGACGGCTGTACGTGCTTGCTGTGTACCCGTTCTCTTACATCCAATGAAAGCCGACGGTGAGGACTGTGAAACAGAGTTGGAATAAGTTCTCAGCTCCGTGAAGGTGACATATAGCTTCAGATCGGTTTTTTCATGTTGGTATCTTATCCCAGGACTGTGCAGGTTGAATGTGCAGTTAACTGACTGATGGAGGAGAGAAATGCTTTTAAGACTTTTTTCTTGGAATTCTTTAACAGGTCACTGTTAAAGAAGGTCAGGTCACTTGTTAGTTGCCATCATGACTTTTCTCTGTGTCCACTTTTAGAGCTGTGGGTTCAAACCAGATTTTTTAATCCACAACTGACAAGACTATAAATTCTCCTAAAATTGTATTAATTTGTTACTATGCACTCTTTTAGATCTCCAGTTTTGACACTGTACAGAATCATAGAATCACAGAATCATAGAATTGTTTGGGTTGGAAGGGATCCTAAAGATCATCTAGTTCTAACTCCCCTGCAGTAGGTAGGGACACCTCCCACCACATCAGGTTGCTCAGTGCCTTGTCCAGCCTGGACTTAAACACCTCCACAGAGGGGGCATCCACAACTTCTCTGAGCAACCTGTTCCAGTGTCTCAGCATCCTCACCGTAAAGGATCCCTAGTCCTCCTCCACTTCAACGTTCCTATTGATTGTTTATTTTACAGACTGCTAATTCTTAGCAATGAAACTGCTGATTCAGGCTGCATTAGGGTTAGGGGTGCAATTCCATGCCATGCTATTGTCTGTTTTAAGTCTCAAATGTTCCCAATTTGGTCACTTTAGAAAAACACTTCATAATCACCTGGTACTGTTACCAAAAGAGACCAGTGTAAGAGAGACAGGGACTGGCATCTGAGTTAACCCACCAAAGTAATGAATAAGTTATGTTATCTGTATGCTGTCTTAAGCAATCATCCTTCTTATTCTACAATAAGCCTTGCTTATTGTCTCTGAATAGCCTTGTTTTGCCTTATTGGCTTATTAAATTCTCTCATAACATTTGCAGTTTGTCACAATCTTCCAAGGTGGAAATAAGGTTTCATACTCCTTTTCCTTCTAGAAAAAAATGGGAGAAGACAGCTTTTGGTTACTGCTGGCTTTTGCACAAAGGCAAACTGATAGAAAAAGAACTGAAGCTAGAGATTAATGAGATTATAAAATTAATTCTGGTCCATGCAGACTGTCTTCTTGCCTGTTTTACCTGATTGCAAGGCTCAGACACAGTAAAAACTGCCTAGAATTATTTTTAAGGACTTAGGGTATACAGTAAAAACTAATTAGTGATGACTAATAACAAGAAATGTAAACGAGAATTAAAACATGACTGGGAGCTTTTTTTCCAGTACTTGTTAAAACAACTGAGTTTCTGTATATTATTACTAAGCAAGCCTGTTCTTCAGTACTAAATAGGATCAAAGCTCTGCTTACACAGCTCCACCTTTGCATCATTTCCTTGCAATGTCAGGAAAGGCAGTTGTACTTGACAGATGACTCCTTGGTGTAGCCGCAAACACAAGCTGAAGATAAGCATTGTGCATATTCCTTTTCCACCTCTTTTAGGGCTTCCCATTGAGTCTCTGATGACTTTTCCACATATCCTCTTATTTATGCCTCCTCCTTTTGTTGCTTCAGAATTGGCAGAACCTATTCAACAGTTCCTCCCTAATGCCAGCTGAAGTCACTCAACAGTACAGTAAGCAGGAACTTGGCATGGAAAATCTCTTTTTATGCTAGATCTACTGCTGTGCTTTCCTCATCTCTTGTTCCAGGGCAGAATTTCTTCAGTATCACTGATTCTGTCTCAGAGTAACCCATCCACACTTGATTCCTGGGTACTGAAATGTGGGGGTTTTTTTAATGTTATTTTTCTTTTTTTTCTTTAATTATAATCTCTTCTTTAAACTGTCCACTTCCAAAGACAGATACTTCCAGTGGGCTCTATGGAGCTGGATTACGTTTCAGATCAACCATCTCTCAATTCATGGCAATCTCATCTTGCCTCCTGACCCTGTGCACAGTCAGGAAAACAAGTAAATTTTGAGAAAAGCCAAAGCCATTTCCTGGTAACAACTTCATGTAACAAAAGAGCTCTCCTGGGAGAGCTGGTCTCTAGCCTTTCCTTTCCTGGAACCTCCCCCACAGCTCTTTCTCCTACTTGATCTGCAGATACAGACACGGAACTGTAGAGATAAGGTTATGCTAAGTTCTAACATATACTTATGTACTAACTAAAAACCTATGACAACAGGTTGAGAGAGTTCAGATTGCTGGAGCCTGGAGTAGAGAAAGCTCTGAGGAGACCTAATAGCTGCCTTCCAGT
This sequence comes from Turnix velox, assembly GCA_013400935.1. Classification (NCBI taxonomy): domain Eukaryota; kingdom Metazoa; phylum Chordata; class Aves; order Charadriiformes; family Turnicidae; genus Turnix; species Turnix velox. The sequence goes on from VZTY01022623.1 coordinate 65,348, forward strand.
ACCTGAAAGGGACCAAAAAAGCTGTAGAGGGACTTCTTGATTCAACAGTTGGACAAGGGCTAACAGTTTCAAACTGGAAGTGGGCAGATTTAGATCACATATGAGGAAGAAATTTATTGTGAAGACAGTGAGACACTGGATGTCCTGGTTTAGGCCCAAAACGACCCCCCCCAGTGTCAGATGGCATCCCCTCCTCTCTCAGAAGAGATGAGAGGAAGGAATGAGGAGATTCATGAGTTTAGAAGAATTCCAAACTAATAGATAATGAAATAATAGATAAAATTAAAAGGAAAAGATAACAAGGTATACAATATTTACAAAACCGTATCAAGCTCCCGGGATGATGATCACGTCCCCAGCAGACGCAGGGAGAGTCCCAGGCTGGGGCCAGTTCAGTCAGGAGCTGGATGCCGGATCTGGATTCAGGAGTGCTCTGATCGGGGTCCCAATATATTATTAAATTACACAAGGACTAAGAAGTCACCAAACCACAACCAATGCAACCTCACTTTCTTGCCTTGCTTTACTGAAAACATGAAAACAGCTGAACACGACTGTAAACTGTAGCCGAGATGTAAACTTTGACACACTAGGGACAATGTGACATAAACTCTGGAGTAGACTGCAAAGGGAGGGAATAAAAAGAGCACAGTGGAAAAGTATCTATTGAGAAGGAATCAAAGATTATTTGTGAAGGCTATTTGGACACAGATACATGTTTGCTTGCTTCACTCCTTCCCCAGGCTCCAATGTTGCAGCTGGGCAGACTTTCTACAGCACAAAAAGAAACTGCAGCCCGCTAGACAGACGTTATCGGCCAGGGAGCGTAACCCCGAGGCAACACAAAAGCCCGCCACGGGACAAACGCCCTTAGGACGATGGCTGAGGTGACGCCGACCTGAAGATAAGTCGCAGCAGAGGGCTGAGGAAGAGCGTGTGGGACCTTGGGCAGCGCCGGCACTTCCCTCACAGCGAGACCCCCGGCAGAGGTTCCGCGACCCCCTCACAGCGATACTCGCGGCTGCCCCCACAACGACTCCGCGTGCCCCTAAGCGGAAGACCTACACCGGGCCTCGCGCGCTCTCATCCTGTGGCCACGCCCGCAGCGTCCAATAGGCAGCGAGGAAAGGAGCAGGGCGGGGGAGAACCGTCTCCCGGCGGCCACGTGACGGCGCGTGCGAACCGTCAAGGGAATGAGCTCTCCCTCCTCCCCCAAGCCAAGGCTCGAGATCACGTGGTCAAATCATTCCCTCGTCCCGCCCCCTCCATCACCCACCGCTGTCACGTGGGCGGTGCCGGCGCGCGCTGCGCACCCTGTGGAGCCTGCGGTGGGATTCGGCGCTGACTCTCCGTAACGGTCCTAACGGCCCTGACAGCCTTAACCGCAGCGGTTGTGGCGAGAGTACCTCGGAGAGCAGTAGGAGTGCCCATCCCGCCGGACGGAGCGGCCGCAGGGAGCCCGCCGGGGGATGCGGCAGGGCCTGGGTGAGGGGCTGTGGGCGCGGGTGGGAGCAGCCGGCGGCGGGGAGCGGCTGGACGGAGGCCACCGCGGGGGTCTGTCGGGCTGCTTGTGGGCGCCTGAAGGAGGAAAGAGTCCTCGCGTAAACTGGGCTTGGTTGGGGGTCCTCCCCCGAGCGACTTGGCGAAGCTTTCCCTGGATTCTTCTGTGAATTTCTCTTCTCCTCCGCTTTTCTGGAAGTCTCTTTTCCTGCTTGGCTTAACCCGCAGGATTTTCGTACAGGGTTTTTTTTTTTTCCTGATTCGCGATCTTTCGGTTCATCTTTCCCTTTGTTGGCGGTTTCCTGAAGGCATTGTGGAGTTTTTTTGTTTGTTTTTATTTTTCCTCACTGGGCTTTATATATAATTGGCTGAATTTGTATAATACAGTACTCAATTGAATTCTTTACTTTTTTAAAGGAACTTTTAGAGTTCTAATTTAGGCTTTTTAAGTAACCTTTTTTGAAAAACATGTTGTCTACTGACGAGAAGTAAAATAAGCTGTTGTTTGTTTGAGCTAGGGGTGGGGTTATGTGAAAAAATGCTAAACATCATGAATGGAAATGTGTTTGGAGCACGAACGTTTTTGGGTGAAACGGTGTTTAGAAGGTGCAGTAATTCCTTAGAGCCCTGTTATGAATGTTTATCTCTGTACGCATCAGATTGTAATGCAGATATTGCTTTAGAAGCTCTTTTATCCTGAATGGCTTCAGTAACTTGCAGTAATGGCTCAGCTTAAGGGCATACTGTGACTGTAATTACGGGTTTGTTATGATGGGTGGATAACTGTCACCCTACTCATGTTTTTTTCCTATGGCTAAAGCAGTCTTACTAAGCACAGTATTCGTGTGCCTGGTGTTTTTCACGTGCTTGCTTGTATCTCTTTCAGCTAGTTACTCAAAGTAAATAAGGAGTTTGGTTGTCAGGTTTTAGTTCAGCAGGGTTTTTTCACTCATAAAAGGTATCAAAAATAATGCATAAGTTTGAACACTTGGATTTCTTCTTAGAACTCTTGCCTTATGTAAGGTCTAAGGAAAGTAAGGTGAGGCACATGATTTCAGGGAACGCAATATCCTCTTGTTGGCAGAGAGAAAGCTGCAATAATATTTCTTGGCTCATGCATGTGATTAATCTCAATACTATGTATTGTTTCCCTGTTCTTTCTCAATGCTGAAATATGAGATTAAAAAAAAAAAGCTGGAGAAAATATGGTTGAAGGTTAGTGGCATGTCTAGGATTTGATGCTTTCTTGGCCAAGATGTACTTAAAATTTAAAAAAAATCAATTTTGCCAGTAACCTCTTTTTACTCTAGAGCCAGATATCCCAGTTTTTGTGTTTATAAAATTAAGAAAATTTTATAATTTTTATACACACATTTTATAATTATAAATGTGTGTATAGAAAATTAAGAGAAATGAAGGCATGAGCCTGCAGTTTCTTTTTGTGCTGCAGAAAGTCTGCCCAGCTAGAACAAGCTGCAACATTGGAGCCTGAGGAAAGAGTGAAACAAACGAACATGCATCTGTGTCCAAATAGCCTTCACAAATAACGGAATAATCTTTGAAGGGTTAAGTATAGTTTTTTGTTGCAATGACAGTTGGTACTGTTTTCCCCGTGGGATGTTATGCTAGGCTATTGTACTCTCCAGCATGGGTTTGTTTGGCTGAACTACAAACTCCGTAAAAGTTTATCTTAAATCATTTAACAAAACAATTTGTGAACAGTAGTATTTTTTCTTTTTAAGGCAGGAACTTATGTCTGCCCACACTTGCCACCAAGAGTCAGTCTCTGCGGTGTTTCTTTAGAAGGCAAGCTAGTGAGAAATTGAATGCATGGACAGCAGCTTAGCACAGAGTTTCTGAAGGGCTTCTGTGTCTGAAAGTATGTGGCTCTTTGAAATTTAGAGAAGATATAGATTCCCCCCCTCCAGTGCTGATGAAGGCTCAGAGTTTAATTTCTTTTTATCACAGTATGAGGCCAGTTCAGTTTCCTTCAGTACAAGTCATCCTTTCTTGCATATTTTTAGCCTTGCTGAAATTCAAACAATCATCTTTGTTTCTGTTCCTGTTTGTATGCTGGTATTGTTGGATAATTTCAAAGACGTCAAAGCAGTTGGAAGAGGTGGTGTTGTGATATAAACTCCTTCTGCTGGTTCCTCCTGCAGTGAAAATGAAAATAAAGCTATATAGAACAGTTGTTAGTGAGTAATGCAGCAGACATGAGAAGACAAAGAAACACTCTTTCTAAAGGCTACAAGAATACCAAGTTCAAGCTTGGGACTTTTGTACTCATAAGCTTTTAATTACAATAAACTTAAAATCTAAATGTTGATGTATGACAGATGCTCCTTTGAACTGCTGCTACCATGTTTCATATGGTATCTGAACAATAGATTGAGAGCTGATGTACTGAAATAGCTATTAGTGTACAGAATAACAGCTTCATTACTTTGTCCTCCATCTGGGACATCTGCTACAACACTGTGCTTACAAACTCATTTATGGTGCAGTTCTTGCACACTCTGTTACATAGCTAGGTGCAGGCCCTACTTGATTATCAGAATAATCTTATCCCTCTTGATGCAGTAGAGGAAGGGTGGGTGAAGGACACTGTTTTGCTGTGCTATTGCTTGTAGTAGATAACCTTTTGTAGCAAGGATTAGCTTGAAAGAGACTACACATGCATTCCCTCCAGTGTTCAAATATACGCAAGGATGAAGTTTGAGTGTAAATGATTGCCAAGTGTCTGTTCTTTTGGAAAGTCTGTGCTATATCTTAGCAGATGCTAAAATTAACACTGAGCTGCTTTACTGGCATTTCCATTTATAAAACCTTATGTAAATATACATTGCCTCAATACTTTTTTGTATTTTGTTGAGTTTTCTTTCCCCCTTTTCCTGTAACTTTTACTAGAAAAATTGGCTAATATTTTAAGGAATCAAACTATAGAGGGGAAATGGGTAGTCCTTATATCTAGGCTGGGTGTTTATTTATTTATGTGAAATGGAAAATAAATAGTTAAAACAGCTTTCCATTCACAGTTAAAGATAAGAAACAATAGTCCCTGCATAAACTCTATTACTTCTAATTTTGTATGTTATTTCACTATTTAGATATAAGCATAAACAAAAATAGCTGCTGTTGCTATGGTAAAAATGTTGTATCTGAGTGATGGTAGGTACTCAGACAAATGGCACCACCTAAGGACAATAGTTAATATTTGTAGAGGAGAGTAACAGTACATATTATATAAAAGGAAGGAGGTGCTTTCTGCTTGATCTTGGTTTTAAGAATTTTTATTAACATTTACTAAACCTGGAGAGACTTCAGGATTTATTAAACTATCCTTCCAGTAGCACATGAGTTGTCATTAGTCCTTTTGGGGAAAACTCTTGGACTAGCTCTGTAGGACTGTAGTAAAAATTAAAATTGGAAATATGCAGCATTGTTTCAGTGTTAAACCTGGCAAAAATTGGAAGGTTTTTCATCTATGAATTGAGTTAATTGATTGTGTCTTTAATCTAGAAAATCTTGTGTGCTTGAAAGCTTTTATCTGTGGGTGTTAGCACAAAGATCAGAAAGGGGGATGGAAGTAGCACATTTTTAAACTGATTGCTTTTAGAGTAGAATAGGTTCTCAGGGTACTAGAAAACTTAATGCTAATCTACTAGGACATTTTCTATGTCTATATGTCTTAAATTTATGATGTGTTGAAAAGAACTTTGGTGAAGTAAATAATATTTATGATGTGTTTATGCCTTGCCAGTTGTATATTATATTGGGGCAGTTAAGTAGATAAAGTCAGAAGGGACAATTACTTGGTCTGCTGAAAAGAACAAGTTCTTGCTGTCTCTTAATTGATTGTGTCATTTGTTAAAAGATTTGCCAAAGTGAGGTAACAAACCTTAGCAGCTAGCTAGTTTGTAACTGGACTAGAAATTAAGAAGGCTTAAATGAGTTCTAATCTGTTTAGCTGTGTAGAATTTGCTGTGATCTTGGCATCAGGTAGACTTTCAAAAACTTGTTCTACGAATACCTCTATTATGAACATGCCACCTGGAGACTTTACGTGTTTTCAAAACGTGCTTCAGACATGAAATGGAGAGTCAAGTCAAGGTTTTAGTGAGAGAGGTGCCTACAGAGCAGAGCTGGGTTTGTTCGAGCAAGGTTACAAAATCTGTTTAAGGAGACAGGTGTGGGTTTTGCTTGACTTAATTTTTTTTGCACTTACTTTCACTGGGACATCAATGTTTCTCATGCTTCTTAAAAAATCATAATAAAAATACCCTCTGGATGTGGACTGGCTGGATGGTCACATCCAGAGGGTAGCTGTCAATGGCTCAATGTCTAGATGAAGTGACAAGTGGTGTCCCTCAGGGATCTGTGTTGGAATCAGTGCTATTTAATGTCTTTGTAGGCTATATAGTCAGTGGCATTGAGTGCACATTCAACAGATTTGCAGATGAAACTAAGCTGAGTGTTGTGGTCAACAAGCTGGAGGAATGGGATGTCATCCAGAAGGATCTGGATTGGCTGGAAAGGTGGGCCTGTGCAAACGTTGTGATGTTCAGTACGAATAAGTGCAGGGTGCTGCACTTGGGCTGGGAGCATTACAAATCATTACAAATACAGACCGGGAGGAGATGTGATAGAGAGCAGCCTTGCAGAAAAGGACTTCAGGCTACTGATGAATGAAAAGCTGGACATAAGCTAACAGTGTGCACTTGCAGCCCAGAAGGCCAGTTGTATCTTGGACTACAGCAGAAGAGCTCTGTCCAGCAGATAGCTAGAGGTGATTCTGCCTCTGAAATCTGCCCTCGTGAGACCCCCCTGGAGTACTGTGTTCAGCTCTGATGCCCTCAGCACAAGAGGGACATAAATGTGTTCGAGAGGATCCAGAGGAGAGCCATTAGGATGATCAGGGGGCTGGAGCACCTCCCCTTAGAGGTGCTGAGAAAGCTGAAGCTGTTCTGTCTCGAGAAGAGAGGGCTCTATTGAGACCTCATAGTGACCTACCCGTACCTGAAGGGGCCCTACAGGAAAGCTTGGGAGGAACTGTTTGTAAGAGCATGTAGTGATAGGATGAGTGGCAATGGTTTTAAACTAGAGCAGGGCAGGTTTAGATTAGGCATCAGTTAGAAGTTCTACACCAGGAGGATGGTGAGACACTGAAAGAGGTTGCCCGGAGAGGTGGTGGAGGCCCCATCCCTGGAGACATTCAAAGCTAGGCTTGATGAGGCTCTGAGCAGCCAGACGTAGTGCAGGATGTCTGAAATCACTGCAGGGGGATTCAGATAGATGACCTTTAAAGGTCTCTTCCAACTCTATGGTTCTATCATAATCAACTCCTTTCAAAAAGCATTTGCACTGAACAGCCTTTGTTTTAGGATTCCCTTTGAGACTTGAATAGCTTTCTGAAGCCTTGTCTTGCTTCATTCTTGAAACTGCTTGCAGGTACCAAAAGCACAGGAAAGAGAATCTCTTGTGTTCTCACTGAATCTTGAGTATTGTTAAGCAGAAGCAACAGAGCTTGACTTGAAAGCAACAAAGGAAAGAATAGAGGGGATGGAGCAAACAAACAAAAAGGGAATAACTAAATGTTGATGAGAACGTGGCATCTGGATAGAGACTACATTTCTTACCCTTTGAAAGGCTTCTTAGCTGAGGACTGCTTTTTAAAAATTGTTTTTAAAATAATTTATTATTAATAATAATAATAATAATAATTGTATCACGTATCTGACATTCTGAGGAATTCTCCACCCTAGTGCTTTTCAGATTTCACAAAACTTGCTGATACCCCTAAGCAAGGTTCATAAATTGTCAGTGGCAGAATCCCCTCAGGGTGTGAGTGGTGTTACAGTTTTTATATGCTGAAGGATGGAAGATCTAAATAAGCTTTGTGTTTTCTGTTGTCTTTGTTCTTGAGCTGTTGCAGTTGCCCTGAGGAAACTGGGAAGATGAAGCATTGTGGAAAGATGGATTGTATATGCCTGTGTTTGTTGACAGATAATGTCTATACCCAGCCATGTTTCCAGTTTTAGATGTGGTCTAGCTTATTTCAGAGTAATGAATTATGACAATTTTACTCAGTTACCTTTCTCTGGTGTGTTGCAGTACTTAACTGTAGAGACTCATTTATTTATCTGCTTTTATGCTCTCACAAATAGTCCTTGACCTAAGAACAGCTTTTGATTATGCAGGACATGGCAGATTTGGGTCATATGCTCAACAGCCCCAGCTTTTTTTATTTGCAGGATTCATCTGTACATCAGCAGCTGGCTTACGTAGTGTATACAAGTTACAAGACTACAAAAAAAATTTTTATAAGTGAAAATGCCCTTTGAAATCCTTTCTGTCACCAGTATAAATTGAATATATCATAAGCTTTTAACAAATTTTGTTATGTAACAGCAAATGTTTAGTTGTACCAAATACAGTTTAAATATTCTGTTAAGAAAAGTTCTGTTCTTCCAGACTCCTAGTGACTTCCTATTATTTATACATCTTANAAGTTTAGTAGTTCCACATACTGTTTAATAATTCTGCTAATAAAAGAACTGTTCTTCCAGACTCCTAGCAGTGACTTCCTATTATTTATACATCTTATTAGGTGAAAAGGGAGTTACATAATTCATATGTAATTGAATCCATTTTAGAGACACAACATATGTCTTTCATTTAAAAGTTATCATATTACCTGTTGCTGAAAGTGCAAAATGCAATTTATAATAACCTTTTCATTTTGTTGCAGCAATGTCATCCTACTTCTAGAAACATCTTGACACACAGCAGCATCATGGTGGATGTAGGAAAGTGGCCAATATTCACCTTACTGTCACCTCAAGAAATAGGATCTATTCGGAAAGCATGTGTATTTGGTACATCAGCCAATGAGGCTATATACATAACGCACAATGATGAGGTGAGACTGTAATAAGACTCCACCAAATACTTGTAAATTACTAACTTCTCAAAAGCATTGTATGATATTTTTGTATTTCAAAACGTGTTGGATGCAACTTGTAATTTTGTTTTTTTAATCTTGTATGTGGACAATGTAGATGATGTATTTAAACTTACAAATGACAAAGGCCAGGGTGGATTACATGCACTTTTGAAGACAGAATTCAAAAGAAATTGTGGTAGCTTGAAATTGAGGTTATGGCTTGCTGTTTTTAAGCTGCTTGTAAAAGTTGGTGATGAGTTCTGCTTTCACAGTTTGGTAATTTTTCTGGTATGTTCCTGCTAATGAGAAACCTAGGTTCGAAGCATGCATTCAGATTCATCAGTTAACTTCTAGAGTGTCCCCATGATAACTGATGAGCTTGTCAGTTGCCATGAGGGAATTCTCAGGCCCTCAATAGTCAATGGCAAAACTCTGTCCTGGTGTTATGAATACCTGTATATTACAACATCTGTGCATACATGTGTATATGACACTTGAAATGAGTATTCCTCTATTTTTCAGGTATTTGTTTTTGGTTTGAATTGCAATAATTGTTTGGGAACTGGAGATAATCAGAGCACAATAGTACCAAAGAAATTGGAAGCTTTATGTGGAAAGAAGATTTCCAGTCTCAGCTATGGAAGTGGACCCCATGTTGTACTTTGCACTGAAGGTAGAAAATGAACATAGGAACATAGAAACAGGTTTAAAGTTCTGGTTGCATGTGATAATTGTATTAAGTTATTAATTGTAGGCAGAGTTTTACTCTATCATTTATGATACAGGCAGTCTTACCTGTGCACTTTCATGCCTTTCTACAGTAAATCTAGAGGTTCAGCTGTGATACATGTATATAAAATGGTTGTACACAAAGTATCTGATTTTATAGTATATAGATAATTCTCATAAGTTTGATTATTTGTTTGCTTTGATATTGGCATTTCCTATTTATTTACAACTCTGTCAGTCTTAACTTCCTTGGAATTTTTGTTGTTTTTTATCACAAACGTAAGTGTTTTTGCAGATGGTGAAGTATATGCTTGGGGACACAATGGTTACAGCCAACTTGGCAACGGCACAACTAATCAGGGCATGACTCCTCTTCAAGTTTGCACAAATCTATTAGTAAAGAAAGTGGTGGAAGTAGCTTGTGGCTCTCATCATTCCATGGCGCTGTCGTCTGATGGGGATGTAAGTTGAAACCTGTTTAAATCTCCTAATCTTCCTTAAGGGAATGGTGCAGGTGACCTTGCAGGCTTAAGTTCTCTCTGGGAATTGTTGTTACAACATAACCTTTTCTAACCTTTTCTCCTGGTGCCCCGGGCTAGGGTGCGTTTTTCTTCAGAGCAGACTTGAAAACAAAAAAAAAAAACAAAAAAACCCCATCCCACCCACAAACCACAATGAAACAAACCCAACACAGCCACAAAAACAAGTGAATAAAAGCTTTGTAAACTTTTGAGTTGCGTTTGTTGTATGTCTCAAAGATGAAACCAGAAAGTTGTACCATTTACAGGGGAAAGAATGGCTTATGAGGTGCAAAATGTAACATTATTTGCTTGCAATTATGTTATTTTAAGGGGTATAGTGTTTACATTGACTGGTTAGTGTTTGGTCTTTTTCTTGCAGTCTTCGTGATTTTCATGCATCCCTCTGTATAGCTTTGTGTGTAGCTAATGAAGGATCACTTGGTAATATACAAGTCTGCTTTATGCTTTTTTTTAACTTGGTCTAAGGATGTGTGTCATGGTAAACATGTGTAGTTAGAAACATAGAATAGTTTGGTTCCAGTTACACATGCACTGGTGAAATCTGACTGTCTGATATGAGTTGCATGTTGCTGCATGGAGGAGAGGCTGGTTTCAGGTCTCCTTTAAAAAAAGAGTTCTAATTTTAAACCCTTTGTAACAATGAAAATGGAAATGACCGTTTTTGATATCCTGGTAATCCAAGCATATCTGTGTTAGGGTTTATGGTGGCATCACAATGCAACAGTAATATAAAATAGTAAAATGGTATTTCGAGGGGTCGGAAAGATACATTGAGTAAATTATCTTTATGGTATCTGAAAGGAGAGCCAGTGTTTGGGAAAGATCTTCTTTGTAATAACTGTAATAATTGATTTGTGGGTTTTGGTGGCAGGGCAGGTCTTTTTTCTAGGGACTGTCTCTTGGTTTAGAGTTGCAGTAAAGAGGTAGCTAATGGCACTAAAGAATATGCAGACTTCACATTGGGATATCTGTCAGTGTGCTTTTACTGGCTTGCATGTCTTTGGCTGGGTGTTTCCAGGAGCACAAGCTTTTTAAATGAGTGAAGCACCAGAGGATGAACTATCAGAATTAATTTTTTGCCTAGCTCTGTGTGTGTATGCACATAATAAAAATTTAAGGAACTGAATATACAAAGCTAAAATTTTTTTATAGCAAACTACTTCTCTGTCTTCTGGACTTCTAGCTGAAAGAAATTGATGCTTTTTGTTATTTTTAGCTTGTCACTGGCAAGCTTTGAACATTTTAGCTCATTAAATAAGATATTTGTCCAATCTGATGCTGACTACAGTAAGATTTTAATTTATTAAAGCCTAAACTGGCTCTTTTTTTCCTGTGTTTTTTTATGGACAGCTGTATGCTTGGGGCTATAATAATTGTGGTCAAGTTGGATCTGGATCTACAGCAAACCAGCCAACTCCTCGTAGAGTTTCTAACTGTTTACAGTGTAAAATGGTAGTTGGAATTGCTTGTGGTCAGACCTCCTCTATGGCTGTAGTAAACAATGGTGAGGTAAGCATTGCTGCGTTCTCACATTCTCTCTCTTATCTGAATTTATGAGGTTAACCACTGAACATGGAGAAATGCTGACTTGGAGTACTTAAGTTACAGAGTTGTATTGATAGAGTTATATTGATAACTTGTGTGAGACCAATTTAAGGGAAACTGCAATTAACTGTAGATGCTGTTTTCACACCAAACAATCCTTCTTATTGCAGAGACTGTACTGGACATAATTCTTAATGAATGTGCAACTGCAAGAATTGTTATAGATGTATTAAACATGTCTGTTATTTCAATAGATTAATACATGTCTTAATTACACTTTTTGAAAGCATGTACCATTGAAAAGTCAGTCTTTCTGTTAGAGTACACAGGCTGATCCTGAACTGTCACCCTCGGATTTACTACATTTCACCAAACTCAGACAGTAGCTTTTCTTTGTGACTGGACAGTCTATAATAGTACCTCAGGTTGAGATAAGCTTTTGTTGTATGTACTTTTGTCTTCTTGTATCAGTCATAACGAAACTAAAGGAAATTGGAGCTAGACTGTGGACTTTCAAACTAATCCAGTAGTTCATTATCTGATCAAAATAACCAGTGTACTTTCTTTAAAAAACAGAAAAAGTAATAGGAGAAAGGAAGGTGTAAAAGTCAGCAAAAATGTTGATGGTATGGGGGAGATTTTTATGTGTTTGAAGTTTATTGGTATATTTGTAGTACTTCAAAGAATTCTATTTCAGAGCACTCATTTAAAAGATAAATGCAGCGTCAAAAAGTTGAATACAGTCAATCATATAATTAGTATCTTTCAGCCTTCTCTTTGACTCTTGAAATAGTGTAGTTTCTTGAGAAGAGGTACTTTCTCCATTTGTACTTGATACTAAGTCTTAAATATCCTTGACTAGTGCAGAAAAGTTGCTTAATTTTGTTTTTCTTTTTTTGATCAGGTTTATGGCTGGGGTTACAATGGTAATGGTCAGCTGGGTCTTGGAAACAACAGTAATCAACTAACACCATGCAGAGTGGCAGCACTACATGGTGTGTGTATACTCCAGGTATGTCTAATGTGGAAATGAAAGTACAGTTATGTTTCTGCCATCTGCCAAAGCTATCTTTGAAACCTTAAACTTGCTTCTAGATTTCATGAAGTACTGATTTTTTTTAGCTTTATAGGATTTTTTCACTATTAGGCATGTAAAAAGTGCAGGTGAGCTGTAAAATATTTGGTTTTGTAAATGTTCTGATTTAAAATTAGCTAATAAAAATACAAGTGAATTATTCTATGGATACTAATTGCACCTTTGTTACAAAGCTGAATGAATGAAATGCAATAGCCAAAGACAAGAAATGGAGGCTTACTAGATGCTTAAATTAGATTCTATATTAATATTCTAATTAACCCTTCATGAGTGAGATAGGAGGGAAAATAAGTTTTATCTGTTTTAGATTTTGGGAGTACTTTTTTCCAGCTAGGGAATAAAACTAAAATTTGCAATTTCCTGGGTTTTCAGTAACATTCTGTTACTGTGATAGCTTGGGTTGCGTGGCTGTTTGCTGCTGGACTCCTCCTCTCGTAGTTTGTTTTATAGAGTTCAAAATAGCAAGTCCTGATAGTTTCAAGATTGCAAGATGTGATGATGAGATCCACTTTTCTTCATGTGAAGAGCCTGCAACTGAAAGCAAGTCAAAGTTAAGGAGACTTCATAAGAAGTCAATTATTTAGGAGTAACCAATGAATACTAAATCAATGAAGTTGAGATTTTTCCAGTGCTTAAGAGTTAATATAACTTAGGTTAGCTTGAAGTACAGAGAAATTGCACATTGTTGTGCTAAATGAACAATGCCTGAACTAAGATAATGTGTGTAATAATCTTGTTTCTCATCTCTGTTTTGTTTAGTAGTAATGCTTATACGTTTACTTACAGATTGCCTGTGGCTATGCACACACACTAGCACTAACAGATGAGGGTTTGCTCTATGCCTGGGGAGCTAATACTTATGGGCAGCTGGGAACTGGCAATAAAAGTAACCAGTTAAGCCCGGTGCAGATCATGATGGAAAAAGAAAGGTAATCTTGCTGAAGCTGTTTTTGGATTGCTAAATCTGAGCATGTTATGCAGTCTCTAGCGCTGGAAGCATCTGTGTCTAGGGCTTGGACTGTGTTTCTGTTGCTTATATTAAAAGCAGAGGAAATATGGTAACTTACTCTTTACTGTGTGCTTTCTGCTGTCTATAATGGTTATTGAAATAAAACATATTTTGTATTTACCTGATGCAGAAAGATTATGTATGACTACATTTTAGGCTATTCTAAAAGGCTACTCCTTTTGTTAAAAATTTGGAGCAATGCAAGTGGTTTGCTAAGCTTTTAAGTTGTATTGAGACCTACTTTTTCCTTTTTAAAAAATACCACCACCTTTGTTTGCACATGTGAGGAAAAAGGTCTGAGAATAGCCAGCCACAAAAATAGAACTCTGTTTGCAAGCCTGCTAAAGCTAAGGACAGACAATGCCATTTTTATCAGTTACCAGTTAATACTTAGTAGTTTCTTAGCTTCCTCGATTCATGAAAGGGTAACCCTAAACCTTGTTTGCCCTTTTCCAATGCCCTTGTCATTCTCATGTTGGGAATGACTCTTCTGCTATTCACCTACAGACTTGGACATCAGTCCTTTTCTCTGGGCCCATGTATATGCCTATAGATTAACATACCTCCGTTTTGAAACCTCTTAATCAGTAAATCCCTTAACTTGTAAATCTCCTAATTTGTAATCTTGTCTTAACTAGGAAACATTTGGGGTCAGTTTTTCCTCCTCTGTTTCTGAACTGTCTTTCTGGGGAGTCATTCCTATTTTTCCTATTTCTCACGGCCTGAATGAAAAGCTTCATGGGACTGAGATTATTTAAAAGTTTAAAAAAATGGATGTGGGGACAGAAGAAAGGAAATCATTACCGTAGATGAGGCTGACTTGTCAGTAAGGAGGCTGACACTAGCCAAGCAAAATAAAATACCCTTTTAAAATGCACCAGAAAAGTGTATGTTTGCAAATAACTTTGTTAGCAGTAAACTTTGTTTTCTTAGTGATTTATTTCTGGAGTGAATGAAGGGGAACTGTCCCATTTAGAACTGCATGTGAACTCAAGCATGGTATTACTGTACAACTGTCATTTGTCTGATGACTAAAGGGAGAAAATGCCAAAAAACGTCCTGGTTTGAATCTAAGGGAGAGATAAGTAATTTGAACTTGCTCATCTTGCTTGATGTGACTCTCTTGGAAACAGCACTGAGTGGGTGAGCTGTCATTCCCATTAAGCACATTACTGCTGCTTCTCCTAGTCTTTTCATTTATATACCTCTTCTGTCATTTAGATGTAGTTGCTGTGTGTAATTACTCTAAAATTCAGAATTTATTCTGTTGAGGAAAGAAAGTTTGAGTAAGGAAGCAGTTTAGGTGGATATCTATAGTGAACAATAAGTTCACTATAAATACTTGAATATGGCTCATGTAGAGGTGTTGGAAGATCTGAATGTTGCATAGAGGTTTGTGAGCTGATAATAGTGCAGAAGAACTCAATGTAGAGGTGTGGGAAGATCTGAATGTTGCATAGAGGTTTGTGAGCTGATAATAGTGCAGAAGAACCTACTGATCTTTCACTTTCATCTGGCAGAAGCTGTTGATGCAAATACTGAACATGATTGTAGATTCTTTGTATTTTTTCTTTAAATAATCTTTGCACTTAGAGTGTGGGCTTTGTGCTAAAAATGCTTTTAGCCTAAAAGGCCAACTCTTAATGGGTACTGTTCTGTTAAAAAAATATGGATTTTGATATTCATATTCATAGACAGCTTGAAGAGATATTTATTTGTCCTTGTTCTGTTTCCGGCACAATAGCATTAAATCCTCTGATATGTTTTTATTGTGGAGAAAAAAGAGGAAGGCATAGGAAACGATCCAAAGCTCCTTGAGAGTGTGGAGCTAATTGTGTGTGTTCATCTCTCCTCAAATGAAGCATATTTTATGCTTGATCTCAGTGTTGAGGAGAATGTTGTGAAAACAAAACAAGCAGAAAACCAGGCAATGGGTCAGATCTCTGTCTATGTACAAAAAACTAGATTAAAGATAAGGCAGAAGGGTTTCTTAAGATTATAATCTTTAAGTGAGAGAAATTTTGCAACATATGTTTGAAATAAGTTCTGAAAAATGCTCTACAAAAATCTTGGTAGTATAACTTTGCTGCCTGTTCCCTAACTGGAAGTTCCATAGGCATTCTTTTCTTGAGAGTAAGTCTTGATTTTAAAGGGGAAAACCCAAAACTTTGCTTTTTTTCATCCATTTCCCATAGTAGCAGAAGAAAAGCAGGAATGACAGACTACTTGTAGATTTATTTTTTATCAGATATGGTTTTAATTATGTCCATGTTACAGCAGTTTTAAAGTACTGTTCCGTTCAAACAGTATCATATTAATTAAAGATACAGAAAGGACAGAATTGTGGATGCATAGTTTGGTTGTCTGTTATTTTGGTGGTACATTTGGAAAGTCCTGTACTCTAAGAAGATTCCATATCTGTAAGCATCTTACAAGGTTTCTTCTGTTTGCAGGGTTGTGGAGATTGCAGCCTGCCACTCTGCTCACACGTCGGCTGCCAAGACCCAGAGTGGCCAGGTGTACATGTGGGGCCAGTGCCGTGGGCAGTCAGTCATTCTTCCCCACCTCACTCACTTTGCCTGCACTGATGATGTATTTGCTTGCTTTGCTACCCCCGCTGTTATGTGGCGTCTTCTATCAGTAGGTGAGAACAAGCTCCATTGTGGCAGCCAGTGCCATAATCCTTGTATATTTTTGTGGTGGTTAGTACATGCTACTGACTGGTCATGGCTCTTGTGGAATACCTGTGAACCTGCCAGAACATAAAGAGAATTAACACTATTCCTACTGGAACGAGGACACCATCAAATCCAGATCTCTCTAATTTAGAGAGAAGGATGTTGTGAAGGACTGTGTCAAAGGGCAGATAGAAGTCCAGATAGATTATGTCTGTAGCTTTTCCCTTGTCCACTGTTGTAGTCACTCCATCACCAAAAGCCACTAAATTGATCAGACAGGACTTGCTTATGATGAAGCAGTACTGGCTGTCTTGAATCACCTTCATGTCCCTTAGCATAGCTTCAGGGAGGATCTGTTCCATGCTCTTCTCAGGCACAGAGGTGAGTTTGACAGATTGGTCATTCCCAAGGTCCATCCTCCTTTCTACCCTTTTTAAAAAGTGATACAATATTTCCTTTTTTCTAGTCACCAGGGATTTCATCTGACTGCCATGACTTCAAATATCATGGAGAGCAGCTTGACAAATCCATCAGCTAATTCCCTCCAGACTCTGGGATGCATCTGGTCAGGTCTTAATCTATTTCTGCATGTTCAGCCTCTTCAGGTGGTCACAAACCTGATCTGCTCTTCCAGTGAGGGAGGGACTTTGCTCCTTTAGTCCCCATCTTGTGGTCCATCCACTTGAGAGATGTGGGGAGAGAGGTTGCCAGTGAAGACTGAGGCAAAAAATCTTTTCAGTACCTTGGCCTCCTCTTCATCCATTTCTGTGAGCTTAGTTTGACTCACTCCAAGGACAGGCAGACTTGCAAATAATTGTCCCAGTATAAAAAGATTCTAATATAACTGTTTTCTCTGTTGGAACTCTATTCTTAGACTGTCTTGCATCAGACTTTGGGAGGTTGTCCCTGTGACCAACAAATAAGCCCAAGCCTTTCTTCTTGATTATCTCTGATTCATGTGCTGCTAATTCTTAGTTGACCCCAAATATGCTATAAAGTATGCTTAGCTTGCACTACCTTGAAAATGTGAAGGTGTTGTTCTGTTGAGAACATGAAGATGCTTTCATCTTAGATCTGCCACTTCAGTTCTCAGGATCATTTAGGAGATGTAATTTATTTTTATATTGGCAACAGTTCCTGATCTTTTTTAAGTCCCTGTACAAAATTCTGGAGGAGTCATCCTAAGTAAACTTTGTCTATACTCTGATTTTATATTTGCGTATAGCTTGCTTGTTCTAACTCAGCTTTTAGATCTTAATTTTTCATTTGGCTTATTATCACATTTATAAAGCTCTAGAGAACAGGTCTCATCAATAGAGGAAACCCGAATAGTTTTAGTAAAGAGAGGGATTAGCTTGGAGTTACCTGCAGTATCGTAAATCCGAGTCTTGTTTTATCCCATTTATCAGTTTCTCCATTCTCTAATCCTCTACAATGTGTTAGTCTTGCTCTCTCTAGAGGTTTGATGATATCCATGTCTGTTGCCTTTTGCTAATGGTGAACACTGTTTAGGTGACATCTCCCCACTTACAGTATCTTTCAACTTCCTGATTTTTATGAATTATTCCCAGATAGAGCATAACACAATATTTGAATTTTGTTACTATATTTTAACTCCTCTTAACCTTTGGGGATTCTTCCTCTCTTATTCTGATAATGTTACTTTGTTACTTTTGGGGACATTTTTAATCTCTAATCTCTATTTTCCATATACATTTTTTCCTTCCTGTTTTTTTTTTTTTAAGCCATACAGCTTTAAAATAAAAAAGCCTTTTCAAAAAACCCTATTTGTTTATGATACCATGGCTTTTTTTCCTTAGTGAGAGTTAACTTGGCATAAAAGTTATTGTTCTGCTTCCAGTTATGATGGCTCTAACAAAAAATCAGTTGGTGACTCAGGATTGGCTGTGGTGAAGCACAAATCTGCAGCCCTTTTTGAGGAATGCACTTGAGGTATTTGGAGTGAAAGTTGATCTCTTGCATAGTTTTAGCTAAGCTGATGACCTAGAAAAAAATCACATGAGCAAGTAGAGGAAGATTAGAGCTTGGTTTAGGGAACCCCAGTGGTGTGGATTGTATATTGTGTGAGGACACAGAAACAGCCATAGAAATTTACAAAGAATAAATTTTTATTTCCTCAACGACTGGGGATCCCCAAAGCAGCATCCAGGCAGAGGCACACAGGTGGGGATGCAGGCACCATAGAGCTTGATCTGTGCTAGCGGATCATTGAACCTACTGTTCCCACCTGTTTATGAAGGATTACTGCTCTATTGTCATCTTTCCTGCAGCAGGGCAGGAATCTCAAGCATATACCATCTTTTCCATACTTTGCTTCTTATAAGCAATGTGTTTTGAAACACATTTTGCAGGTGCAGCAACAGAAGCTTCAAATAGTGACTTAAATTAGGCTTTCTAAAACTTCATAGAATAGAATCATAGAATAGTTTGGGTTGGAAGGGACCTTAAAGATCATTGAGTTCCAACCCCCCTGCCATAGGCAGAGACACCTCCCATTAGATCAGGCTGCTCAGTTCCTTGTCCAGCCTGGCCTTGAATACCTCCAGAGAGGAGGCGTCCACAACCTCTCCGGACAACCTGTTCCAGTGTTTCACCACCCTCACTGTAAAGAATTTCTTTCTTATGTCAAGCTTGAGTGCTTGCTTTACACCAGGCCTTAGCCAGTTTGTGCTGCAACTCTTATATGTTTCTGTACATACAGAATGGGACCTCTGTCACAGCAGTGCATTAATATGAAGAATTTTCAAAGAGCTTTAATCCATTTCCAAATCAATGAAGTCCTGTGTCCTTGGTTGTACCAAGAACAAGGTATCTACTCTTGCTCTTCAACAGCACTGCTTTTGGATTTTCCATTGTCATAACTAGTAAACTGAGCGTAATGGTGTCAGTGATAATTCATGCCAGTGAGCCCCAGCAAAGACCTTAACAGATAGATCCAGCCTATATACAGTCACAGACAAGTGACCAACTGGTGCCAAGTTTTCTTACTGTGTGAACTCAGGTCACACTGTGTCAGTGCAGCTGAAGTATTGTACACCATGTCTCAATTGAGTTGCAGATAGTGGTGTAGACACCCATTGCCAGCAGTTTGCATGTTGCAGAACTGAGCTGGATTGGCACTACCCTGAACTACAATTTCATGAGTGGTGCCCAGGCAGAGAATGAGGGTGGAAGTTTTCCAGGTACTTCTCTTGCTGCTGTATACCTTTGTATAAGAGGCTGAAATAGGAACTGCTGACAACTGCAGCCTGTAGCTGTTCTGGAGCAGTTCTTGCCCCGCAGGAAATGACACTGGCTTAAGTAATTCTTCCCATTTCACCCCTTAAGCCAGTGGTGTCACAGAGTCACCATATGTCCTGATACTGACCTATTTTGCTTCATGTGCTCTTAGTTGAGCTGTTAGCTTCAGTTAGTGATGCATATGTTCTGTTTGAGATACTTAATATGTTTGTTTTGTTTTAAAAATTTTTCTGTAGAGCATGAAGACTTTTTAACAGTAGCAGAATCACTGAAGAAAGAGTTTGACAGCCTGGAAACCTCAGACCTAAAGTTTCGTGTGGATGGAAAATATATCCATGTCCACAAAGCTGTTCTGAAAATCAGGTAATGGTCACGTCACATCTCTTGTTAACACAGAATAACCTTTTAGTAATACATGTAACGGGAGAAGAGAGAGGAGCAAGAGGTTGGGAGGGACCGGTGAACCTGAAATATGTATGTACCCATAATAATTTTAATTAAGTGATTGTCCAAGGAGTTCTATCAAAAATCTTAAAATAGTCCATATTCAGTTTTCACTGTTGTTTCCAGGAAAATATATTGTTAAGTTGGTCTGATTGCAATGTTTACACAGATGTCTCTATAGCTAAGATGCCCAAGTATAACAGTAGTCACACTATTAGGAACCAAAACGTGGACCACTGCCTGTGATGGGGTGGGGTAAAATATTTGTGAACATTGTAGAGCATACCATGTACTTACTTCAAGGGGACTGTAATGTAATGTTCATATGTACATAGAATAGTGTTCCAGATAATGTTTTTGTCTCTTAGGTGTGAACACTTCAGAACCATGTTCCAGTCATATTGGAATGAGGATATGAAGGAAGTGATAGAAATAGACCAGTTTTCTTATCCTGTGTATCGTGCCTTTCTTGAGTACTTGTATACAGACAGTGTTGACCTTCCACCTGAAGATGCCATAGGTATTGTTTATGGTCCAATTATTTTAAGAAGCAGCATCCAGAAAAAAGTGATATGGGGGATGCAGAATAAATTAATGTAGGCTTCTAATCTAGCCTACCAGTGATTAATTAAGCTGTCTCTAAAATGCTGTTGTAGCAAACTTATTAATGCAAAAGTTTTGTATGTTTAGAATTTGTGAGCAGTTTTTTTCAGCGTTGGAAGAAAAAATATTTTTCTGGATTAAAATACTCAAGTATCTTATTAAATTGTGTCAATTACTGTTTAGGATAATATGAAAGAATCTCAGTAGATCTAGCAGGAGAAATCTGGGCAAAAGAGTGAGCTGTAATTCAAACACAGGTTTTTATAATGGTAGCTTTTGTAGTGCCTGCTTTGTGACAGGTACACTCTAGCAAGCAGTTAGGTATGCAAATCAGTGGAACAGCTTGCATATTTAGAGATTAACAGGATTACAGCTTGAGGTAATAAAAGGCCATTTCTTTCTCTGTAATGGTAAAATACAATTTTTTTCTGGTTGGTGACCTACTTGTAAAAAGCACGTTACAGACATATAGAACATTACAGACAGAATACAGATAGAACTGTGCCCCTGGAGCATAAACTGTTGTTAAAGGAGCAGAGATCATTACAACTGACTAACAAAATGGTGTTTGAATTGCAGGGCTTTTGGATTTGGCTACTTCATACTGTGAAAATAGACTGAAAAAATTGTGTCAACACATTATCAAGAGAGGAATTACTGTGGAAAATGCGTTTTCATTGCTCTCTGCTGCTGTCAGATATGATGCAGAGGTAAACTTCTAAACTTAAGCCTCTTAAATAGGTGACTGATTTCTGAGCTGAACTACAGAGAAAAGCAGCCAGTTACATTTTTATATAAAATCTCTCTTGCTGTCTGTCAGTAAATAGTATTTGATATTTTTCAGAATTTGAGAATGATGGACTTACGTATCTGTGGTGAGAGATGTTTTTATTCATAAACCAGTACTAGGAAGGTGAATTAATACCCAGATATTAAAAAATTACTGAAGTCCCAGACTGAGGCTCTTAATGTCATGATGAAAGGTTATGATGCTGTGCCAAGCTTCATGATTCACTATTTTGTTGGGGAGAGGGAAACTATAACAAAAAGTTTCTGAGGATAAAAGCACTAACTCTGAAACAAGAGAAGGGTTTAAGTACAAAGCAAAAGGCTAAGCATTATGAAAATCAGAGTTGCACACTTTAAGTTACTTGTAAGGTTATGTGTACTGTGTCATGCGGTGGTAGATTTGGGTACTGAGTGCATTTGGATTTTACTTGGTTTGGCAGGGTGGTTGTTTGTTGACTTTTTTGTTTGTTTATTTTGTTAGCTACAGTCAGTCTTCCAGTCTTCATGATATGCCTATGAAATGGCACCATAAGAACTTAGAATTTTATTAGGCCTATAAAGAAGATAGAGAAACACTGTGAAAAGAGGAGAAGGCTAATGAAACTTCCCTGCTGCAAAATATCTGATTTCACTACTAGCTCACTAATATGCTGCTACATGAGCTAATCAGGAGGTATTCCTGGGCTTGCTTTGGCTGTTTGTTCTCAGCATAGTATCTGCACATTATGTTTGCAATTTCATGACTGCTTAGTTTTTAATTTGCTGCTTATGCCTATAAAGCAGTTTTGGTACTCAGTAAATTGTCTTAGTGCTTTTTCTTGTACTTAGCATCCAGCAGTTGGCATGCAGGTGTGTGCCTAACTTACTTCAAAGCCCTGTAGTATGCTGCTTGTTTGATGCACCTTACCCAAAAGGGCTGTGTTAGTGCCTGAACTGTGGCTTCAGCTCTACTGTGAATAAAAAATTCCTTGGTGGGAGTTCATGGAAGATAGGAAGACTTTCTTATTTTAGCCTTAAAAAGTAGTTTGCAGGGTGGGTCTTCAGTGTGTGATTGATTCTGGCTCTGTAGACTAAGAGAAATCCAGTTGTTATGCCTTGGCTATATCTCACTAGCTGAATGAAGTTAGGCCTAACATTCAAACTTTACTCCTATGTGCTACATCACTGAAAGAATGGGCAACACTGGGAAGTTGGGTTTTAGTAGAAAAATTAAGTAGAAAAAATCATTACTGCATGATTTTTACATGCAGTAATGCTAGATGGGGGCTTGAAATTGCCTGGGTGATGTGGTTTCTTCAGAGGACTGTACATCAGGAAGACAACATTTAAAAGAAGCCACTTCACTAATTTAAAATACCTCTGTGACAGGAAACTCTCCTATACTTGCTTTCCTTTGGTGACTGAAGTGTCTAGAATTAGGTCAAGTCTGGCTTCTTATTGTAGCTTTTAAAATAATAATTGGATGTACCTTTTGCCTTTATTCCTTTAAATCTGTATTAAGTACAGTTTGCTGTGAGTGCATCCATCTGCAAATGAAATTCTTGTTTTTTTAATAGAACTTTAAACTTCCCAAAGTTACTTACCAATACTACAGTATTTATGTTTACTGTATGCTTCTATTGCATTGACTTGGAATATTTTTAATAAAGCAGTGCAAAATATTGTAATGTGTATGATGTAATTTTGTTCAAAATGCTAGATAATTCTGTTATTTTGAAAAAGAAAACCCTCGGTGTTCAGTTCTAATAAGCTTGTCTCTTTCTGTTGCAAAGATGCCATACAAGTCAAGATCTGTATCTTCAAAGTGCCTGGTTTTAGGCCAGGATGTATTTTTATATCATTGTTGGGTCAAGAACTCACAATGGCACACAGCTGCTGTAGCTTTCTGTATTGACCTTTAGAGCAAACATAACTATTAATCACTCTTTCATGCCTCATGTGGCTTAAAGAGCTCTGCAAATCCGTTATGCCTTGATGCAGAGCCACTGAGCAGTAAAGGGAAGTGTATGTTTTCACATATTAAGTAGTAGTTCTCCACGTTTATAACATAATGAAGAAACTAGAAAAGGATGGAGAGTTTTGTGAGTTCTACAGCACCCTCCTTCTAGAATCTTAGATTGGCACAAAGAATAGATTTTCTTGTCAAAAGAAGACTTGGAATTAATCTGAATGGGAAGGATTCCATGGTCAGCCTCATATTGACAGAGACTCTCTTGTGATTTTTTTAGACATCCTTTCTGTGTGACATCATGTGGGTGCAGTGATGAGTGTGTAAGGCTTTTATAATCCTTAAATGGAAGGCACTGACAAGTAGGCTTAAATAGGCAGAGTCCATTTTCTGCAAGAACTGTTAAGTTATACTGGTTTTTGATTTAATTTCGGGATATCTGTGAAATACTTTGTAACATGTGTCTGGTTTTAATGCACAGAAAGACTTTCTATCTAAACTGTGCTTTGAAACTACCCAGCTGGTATATAATTGCACTGAGCCTGGTGACATCCAGTTTCAAGGGTTTAGTTAAGTCCTTAACTAAGCAGGAAGTCAGGCAACTTAATGTTAATATTTGAGTTTATTTTATGGATTGGAAGAACGGAATTTTTTTTAATCCACAGTCCTTTTTATATCATTGCTCCAAGACCTATTTGTATTAGGGTTTAATAGCTGTCAGTGAATGCAAATAAAACTCTCTCAAGGGGGAAAACTCTCAAAACATTTGTTGCTTAGAACAGCTGATTCTGTGAATGCAGCTGTGTAGTAAGAGCCCAATTACAGTTACTTCTTCCTTTGTAACCAAGTTACATGGGCAGAATTACTATTTTCCATTTCATTTACGTAGTGACTATGGGGAAAACTCCTGAGAGCCACTGTTTTTGTCTAAGTCCCTGCAAAAATAAAACATCTGCAGCCATGTGTGCCTGAACGTAATTTTCTGTGATGAAAGCAAAAATAATGATTTTTTTTTTCTTTTTAGGACTTAGAGGAATTCTGCTTTAAGTTTTGTGTCAATCATTTAACGGAAGTGACACAGACTACAGCATTTTGGCAAATGGATGGTCCCCTGCTGAAGGAATTCATTGCTAAAGCCAGTAAATGTGGAGCCTTCAAGAACTGAAATGAGGCTGTAAGTTATGGGTGCTTGTAGGGTTTTTTGCAGTTATAACAGGAAGTCGTAATTGTGCGGGTAAAAGCAAGTGCTACCTGATCTCTTGTACCAGAAGATGTGGAAGACCACAGTAAAAAGAAATTATTTCTGTACTTGAGTGAACTGTTGCAAAAACGTCAAGCAAAATACTCACTTGCATTTATCAAACCTGGATGTGGAACCCGCTGAAGACTTCAGACGGAGAGAGGAATCAGTGCAAAGGACAGCAGCCAACGTTAAGGACTTAACTTTTTAGCCTGTGAAATCTCAGTTCTAGCACCACCTATTTATATTTGCAATCTATTCCTTGGTGCTGGATAATAGTCTGACCTGAACCACTGAATGATGTCAATGGGATGACAGGGAAGCAAATGGCATTAATATCTTTTGCTGCATTTGCACGATTGTGAATGAATTAGCTGTTTGCTGTGTGTAATTAACCAAGTGTATCCAGTGCTTAGAAAAGAGTGCAAAAGTAATATATCTTCAAATCCTATGCAAGGACCTCAAAGAAAGAGGTTTAGCAAATCTAATTGGAAGCAGATCTCTGTATTTGGATATGCTGTAATATAATTAGTAACATTGTTATGGATGGTGTCATGCACTTCACTCATAAGAAAGAACAATTTATTGATATAAGATGGTGAGTTAAAGTTCTATGGTAAATGTGACAGTTTGAACAAGATTTGATGGTGAATATACTTGGTTATTTACTGCATTAGAGGACTGGGTCAGGTTGTTGGGGAGAGCCTCCTGTTGAATCACAAGGTTCAGAGCGAGATAGCAAAGTTTCTGTACTCTTCAGAGAGGAGCCAAGGTGTGGCTGGATGCACTCCTAGTACCAGACTTGGTTAACAGTTTATGCCTAAAGGGTTATCTGTGAAATCAGTCCTTTATGTCACTTGGCTAAGATTTCACAAATAGTGAAAACTTCAGTTTTTAGCATGCTATTAGTCACTTATTGAAGATCTGATGTGATAAGGATTCTTTCAGACTCAAGGAGTAACCTTGAGTGATGTCACTACTCAAGGGGAGATCCTTGTGTGCAGCCTGCTGCCCTGCAGGAGAGCTTGGGCTACTCATTATTTATGGGATAAGATGATTGTCTCAGTCGTATTTGCATACTGACTGTAGATGTTAGTTACTTCCAGATTGGGCCTGTCACACATCTTTACCACCACCGTGCTTAGGTAAGCACTTTGCCATAAACTAGCCCTTGGCTACTGTGTTATCTGCCCCCCTCAAAGCCACTTTGAGAGGTGCATCCATCATGACCACCACTGGTAGTTATCACTTGAGCAGGGTTATGGGAAAAGATCAGGTTGGAGGTGGAGAAGGGAGCATGCAGTCACACCCTATCCCGTGGCTATAGTCAATTCATCTTACCCTCTTAGGGTGGTGGTATGGTCACCTCTCGCCTCTGTGCCATAAATTATCTGTGATAATTTCTATCCAAGATCCACGGCAAGTAGATAGTGGAGTATTGCTGTTTGCTCTCTGTTAGTTTCTATGTTTTGGATGGTTGAATCTGGATTCTTTGTTTTATAATGTACCAAAACTTGATACAAAATGTAATTATAAGCAATAAATATATTAAAGCTAGAGTTAATAAATCCCAACAGGGCAAAGAATAAGATTAAGCACTTCCATTGCTGTTGCCGACCATCCAAGGAAACTTTCACACCTGTGTTTATCTCCACCCCTCTTCACTTTTTCTTCTGTATCACAATGAATGTTGATTAGAGGTTGCTTCTCCACCTTCAGATGAAGTTCCTCCAGTCAGAGTATCAGCTGTACTCTGCCACTGTCCCTAAAAATAAGATTCTTCACCTGGAGACAAGAGCTGATCAATAATGAATCAAGATGCTTGTCTAATACAGACCTCCATGACTGTAATCTGTGAACCTGATTTATTTTTTTCCACTAAGATTTCCAGAGGTGGAATTGTGTGCTTTTAAGGCATTACAGCCCCACCAAATCCAGGAACCTGGAGCCTCAGATTTAAAGTTCACTACAGGTCTAACTTTGCAGTTACAACATTTCCAAGTTTTGAAAACCCTTGAATTTTGCATTGTTGCTAAAGATAGGAGCCCTGCTGTAGCATGATGAGAGTTCAGGCCAGGGCAGTCTGATGAAATTCCACCAGAAGTGTCCTAAATTTTTCAAATAAATCATGTGTTTTGGACTTAAGGCTGAGTTGGGTAAGGGTGAATTAGAGAAGTACAGGCTTGTCCTCTAAGCTGCTGTCAGTAGTTCAGGTTGGTGTACAGGGGAAAAATAAGCTCATTTGGGAGTTTTTCTCAAAATGGTAGACTTGCCCGTCTTTGTCATAAAGTCATAGATTGGTTCGAGTTGAAATAGTCCTTAAAGATCATCTAGTTCCAACCCCCCTGGGCAGAGACACAGGCAGTGCCTCATGCGGCCTGGTCTTAAACACTTCCAGGGAGGAAGCATCCTAGTGTCTCACCACCCTCACAGTAAAGAACTTCTTTCTTAGATCCAGCCTAAATTTAACCTCCTCCAACTTACATCCATTACTCCTAGTCCTACCATCGTGTACCCTATTAAAAAGTCCTACCCCAGTTTTTCTGTCCCTGGATAACAGATAAATCTGTGCTCTGTGTTAATTCACTGTTGTTTCACGTAGGAGGTTTCCAGGCAGAATAGCTGTGAGCAGCACTTGAGCCCTTGCCTTAGGCACTAAACTACTGTGTTTCTAGTCCTGGACAGCCAGCAGGCCAAAAGTGTGTAAGTATAAGTACCCGCGTGGGGCACAGCTTACTTGTGCTCTACCCCCAACAGCTTATGTTTTGAAACTTATTATTCTGTGCTTATGGATCTCTGTCCTCACACAGAAGAAGCTCAAGTTATAAATTGTTACTAGTGCTGGTGAGAGTACAGCTATTGGGACAGGGTGTGGCCAGAGCCTGGTGGGACAAGTGGTATTTGACATGATCCACTGGGGCAAGAGATCACACCAGTCTGGCTCCACTTGATGCTGAGGGACATGGTGAAGTTAAACCACAGTGTGACAGCAAACCCTCTTCAGCCATGTCCCTTGGGTCAAGCCAGAACACCCAAACAGCTTTCTGAAAAACATTTTATTTCTTAAACATATATTTAAACAATAATTTTTGTTTAAAAAGACAAAACATGTGGAAGTCATATCCTTTCTAATGCAGAAAGGAAGACAGTTCATTGTTTGACCAATTTTATGTTGTACAAGCCATATGATGCCCAACCATGTCTGGTCTGCCTGCAAACACCATTTCACCACTGCTGCTACAGCAGAATGAATTATACATCAAGCAGTCAACCAAGAATTATTTAACTTAAAAAACCCTTAAACCCCAGTTACCGTTTCTAATTCAGAAGGCTTCACTGAGTGCAAGTCCTGCTCATTTCTCTTCTTTGGAAAGCCACAGCAGCAATGTGATCCTTAGAAGGTCACTGTCCTGATACAGACAGGGAAGCAGGGACTGCACGCAGAAGAGGGCTTCCACAGCTCAAGTGACTGTAACAAGTGTTCTGTGGCAGCTCACATTCCCTTGGTTTTGAGGAAAAAAAAAAAAAAAAGTCTTCAGAGGAGAGTGTTGTTGAGCCTTAAAAAAAAGCTAAATTTGGTGCATAACCCTCCATGAACCACAGGACAATTTAAAGGGACAACTTAAAAATTATTGCAAGAGTGAGGTATAAAAATGAGTAAAACACACAGTTCCTGCTTGTGTCCCTGTCTCATGGGGAAGGGAGGGAATGATTTCAGTACTGACCAGATGTGCTCTATGGTTTCTACCATTAGAAAATCCTAAATATTGAAAGGTTACAGAGAGAGTTAAGGGTTAGTCAGACACTGTACTGGATGTACTGGCAGTGCACTCCTGGGTAGGAAGGACAACTCCTTTTAAGTCCTGGAGTAGCTCTATCTTGTTATCCAATCTTTTTCTGCTTTCCAGAAGTTCCTGGATTTTCTCCTCTGTTCCTGTTAGGAAAAGAAAAGGGATAAAAGCCTTGATTAGTATGGAACTATTATTAATTTAAAATATATGTTACATATGCATTATATATGCTTGGTTAAACTCTCAATAAAACTCCTGTCTTTCTGAGGCAAAGACTTTAGCCTGACACCCTCTCCTCTCAGTCTCTTCATAGAGACTCCATAAGACTTGGAATGACTCAAAATTACAGTTCCAGAAGAAAGATCAAGGAGAACACAGCATTTCTACTACTTTAGTCCTAGCTTTTGCATGTCATCACAGAGATCTGCTTAGGACAGAAAAAAAAAAAAAGGAAAACAAAACTGGTGATTTACTTCTCTCCCTAAAGTTTCACTTGTAGTTATAAAGTTTTCATACTTTTCTCACTGCTTCACTTGAAGAGTTCCTTTTGGATCAGTTTTGGAACAGACTTTACTGTGTGTTTTCATTATTCACCCTGAAATTAAGAGTAGGCTGATAGTACAAGAAAAGATTGTGTGGTACAGGAAGAAGTGAACTGCTCAAATAGTAGGGAACTGGAGAAAGGACAACTTTTACACATGAGAATCACATGGTTGTGAGTTTGTAGGTGCCAACATGGAGAATTTCTCCTGTGAGCTGAGGATTAAATAATTGATGCAGATGTAAAAGAAAAGCGTGATCAAATGTCATGACACACCAGGAGTTTTGAGGAGAGAATGTTTTGATGCCTTCAGATGAGGCACTGGCAGGGTAGTGAGATACTGGAAAATGGATGACCCCTCCATGGAAGTGTTTAAGGCCAGGCTGGATGAGGCACTGAGCAACCTGGTCTAATGGGAGGTGTCCCTGCCCATGGCAGGAAGCTTGGAACTAGATGATCTCTAAGATCCTTTCCAACCCAAATTATTCTATAATTCCTATGAAGCTTGCATCAGAAAACTGCAACACCAGTTACTCCCATTTCCCAAAAAGGAATCTGAGTTAAAAGCTCATAGCTTTTAACTGCCACACAGACACCAGTCTGAGCAGCATTCATGAGAAGGCAGCAGAGGTTTTGGAGAAGGAAAAAAACCCAAAGGAACAGGACAGGAACACACTCTGCAGGAGAGGGAAGTTCCTCTGGGATGGAGAGCCCTTTGATCTTTTAAAACCATGGAACTGTCACTTGCCGCACTCTTCAGGACATACAGCCATACTGTATTTCTACAGATTAGGGTGGCAGTGGCTTTCATTCAATTATATAATGTTGAGAAAAAAGTTCCTTGGAATTTCCATTTCATTTAATCAAAATGCTCAGAAGCATGAATTCAGTGCCAGAACACGAACTGCTCTGACAGTTTTGGGGTTTTCCCCACGTACCTGAATGAATATTTGTCAGTATATTTTCAAACAGCCCACAGTCAAAGAGTGACATCACTGTCTCTTCATACTCTGGGGAAAGGAAAAGCTGATTTAGCATCATTTAGCAAAGGTTTACAGAGCCCTCATGTTAATACAGGGCCCTACATTAGAAACAGCACAAAACAATAATTACTGATTTTATACAGTTTGATATGAATGACATTGAGATTTAGAAATGTCAGATGGTGGGACTGGATCATCTCCAAAGGTCCCTTCTGACCCCCACCATTCTGTGATTCTGTAAAAAGTCAGGAGGACAATGGAGAGCAGGTTCAATAGTGTCTTTTTTTTACTGTGTTGTAGACTAAGCAACATTGGAGTGGAATCCTCAAAGAACAAAATGCTTTACCCAAGCTGACGAAACCCCCAGACACAAACAGTTGACAAACTTCTAACTAACCATCCAAAGAATGTAAATATACACACGCAGGCATTCTTCCCCCAAAAGAGAGTGCTGATGTAAGAGAGAACTGGTCCCTCTGCAAAGCATTAATAACAAGACAGACTTAGGATCCAAATAAAATCTTGGGAACCTCTCTCATGCCTGGGAGCAGAGGTCAGGCTGAACCTACCTATGCTTATGTCAACAGGTAAAAGCAGGCTTAAAAAATTCAAAGTTAGGAAGCCTGAGTTAGGGCATGCCAATTTGGCAGCTCTTTCCCTCTGCTGACACAGGTAAACCAGAAAAATCTCACTCTCCATCTGCTCTGCAGCTGCAGAAATAAGGCAGGACCCAGTAATTTGGTGGTACAGCAGAATCTTCAGGAAGGTGACCCAGGGCTGAGTACCTGGCATTCAGATAAGCTTTTCTGCTCTGAATGGCTGAGTATCCCCCCAGGGCTTCATACCTGTTTCTGAAGTGTTGTCATCCATCAGTTTCTCCTGTGCCAGGTGAAGCATATCCAGCATTTCTTCAAATATGTCATCCAGCAGCCCGGCCTGCTTGCATTTTCTAACGAACTCTATTTGGACTGTTGAAGACACAAAACCACACACTTTATACACATCAGTGATGCTGACCACTGCAGCCTGGGCTCACATCAGGTACTAAAACTTCAGCTGCATCCCCATTTCCTGTAACAAATCCTTATGGAAATTTCTGGCTCCTCCAGCCACCCTCAACCCTTTTCAACAGGAACAAAAACATGGTCAGGCAAATGTAAGCATCACGCTGGGTACAAAATTACCCGAGCTCTAGATTTGGTTTCATTCAGCAAAAGCACATGTCTCCACAACTCTGAATGCATCATTCCTGATGCCTCTTAATACCCTCCTATGACAGGAAAAGCTGTTCTTCTATTCTTGCTGTATTTCTATTCCAGTCTTCAGGACCACACTATGGATTGAACAGGCTAAAAAATGGTGCAAGTAGTGAATGAATCAGTATTGGATTGGGTAAGAGAATTAGATCTACTACTCCCAAGAGACCCGGGCATTAAACTTGTTCATGACAGCCCACTTTATAGGCCTATTATTGTGTCAGATCCAGATTTCAGGGGAAATAACTACCTATTTTTTAACTCATCTCAGAGCAGCAGGACAGTGACAAGTTTCAGTAAGATCAGTCCAAAAGGAATCTGCTGTCACACACTCTCACAAGTTTACCAGGCTCCACTGAAAGTGTTGTTGCTTTTTACTAGAGACATTTGTCAAATAAAGAAATGTCACTTCACTTAGACATTCCCCACAAGCACCTAAAGGTTCTTTACAGGTTCCTTATAGGGCCCTTACAGGGCCCCCGCTCTTTCTAGTGGTGGTAAAAATTAAGCAAAAGCATGAGGCAGCCACCTACTGGTTAGAACCCTGTGCCTGTGTACTAAGTGCGATTTTCCAAACTTCCAAGCAACAGCACAATCTCAACAAGCAACTGCAGCCGGGATTTTGGGGTAACATGAAAACTACAGAACTGAAGGATGGGCCCAGGAGTTGATTTAGAATCACTGAATGGTTTGGGTTGGAAGGGATCTTAGAGATCATCTAGTTCCAAACTCCCTGCCATAGACAGGGACACCTCCCATGACATCAGGTTGCTCAGTGCCTCATCCGGCCTGGCCTTAAACACATCCAGAGAGGGGGCATCCACAGCCTCTCTGGGCAATGTGTTCCAGTGTCTCACCACCCTCACCATAAGGAATTTCTTATATCCAGCCTGAATCTCCCCTCTCCCAATTTGCATCTGTTACTCCTAGTCCTGCCATCATGTATCCCATTTAAAAGTCCTACCCCTGCCTTTCTGCAGGCCCCCTTCAGGTATTAATAAGTCACTGTGAGGTCCCCCGAGCCTTTTCTTTTCCAGGCTAAACACCACCCACTATAGTTATATTCTATTCACTCAGTAAAATACAGGTGCTTAACCTGAAGCCTAGGCTTCAAAAGGCAAAATAAGGAAGTGGTAACAGCAGTAACCATAGAGGCATTTAGCAAGTCCCATTCCTACTCACCCCTCTCTTTCTAAAGAGGCTCATGACAGGGAGACCAAGATGAAGAAGGACAGATTCCCTTCTAAATTAAACTGCTTGGATAGGGGAGGCAGGTGGGGAGGCAGGTGGCAGGGAAGTGACATTTCTTTGCCACGCAGTTATGAAAAGCTGCACAGACATTCTGCAAATCAGAGTTCTGCTCCCTTGCCAGAGCACAGTCACTCATCTCAGGAGAATAATAAGGATTCACTCGCAGCACAGCTGCTGGCAATCATCTCTAAGATCCAAGTTCAACCTGAGAGATGGCCATTATCTCCTAGCTGCCCCATAAAGCAAGTTGCACCTTTATGCCTGTTATTCTTCCTTTTTAGTATCTGTAGACTGTTCTCTTCTGCCGCCTCTTCTGTGCTCTGTAAGAAAATCAAAACAACAGATTTTTACATCACACTGACATTTACCACTCCATTTTCATTCTCTTAACTTTCTCTTGGTGGAAAGATAAAAAGCAGCCAGTGTTTCTGTGAATAGAGTCAGCTTCTCTGCACAGAGATATTCCTCTCCAGATATTCTGTTTTTAAGGAAGCAAGCAAAAATTGCTTCAAAGCAAAATCCCTTCACAAAAAGCCCAACACCTGGAACACCATCCTCTTTAATTAGTGTCTTTGCAACTAGCAAAGATGTTAACAAATGCCTACTGCTAACTCTCAGTGCAAATGTTTAGTTCCTTAGACCCAGTATAATACTTAAAAGTATTTAAGAGAAGAGGGAAGAGGAATATTCTTTTTTTCCTTTGGACAGGATGCTGTCCTTTTCTGCTGTACCATATATCACAGTAGCACAAATCATTCTTAAGCTCTGACACAAAGCTTCACCAGTGTAAAAATGCATTACTTGCACAATGGAAAATAATTTTTCCCACTCTGGCAAAGCCCCTTCAGCTTTTTATTTGCAGCACTTGCACTGATTTCACAGCCTACAAGCAGAGAGCCATAGAAACAGCACATTCAGGGAAGGTTTAAGATGGACATAAGGAAAAATTTCTATGCTGAAACAGTTACTAAGCTGCCCAGGGAAGTGGTTGAGGCACCCATTTTCCTTAGAGATATTTAGGAGACAGGGTGAACATAGTGCTTAGAGATATGATTTAGGGATGGTTTTTGTCAGAGTTGGGTTGATGGTTGGACTCAATGATCTAAAAGGTGCCTTCCAATCTGGGCCATTCTATGACTACCACATGTAACTGGTCAAATGAATCTCAGTGATAAGATCCGAAGTGTATTTTCAGATGATAAATTCTTGGAGACAAATAACCTATGCTTATGAGAGTAGTACCTAAAACCTGCAAAGATAACCCTAGTTCTTTCAAGTGACCTTCCTTTAACCTCAGGACTTGGGAAAGGTAAAAGTTTTGATGTGTGAAAAGCTGGATGCTAATTCCTCTAGAACAGAAGAGTCATGACCCCTCAAGAGTCAATGGACTCTACTGTTCTTAGTTTCTTCCACGGAGCCAAGAGAATTATCTCAAAACTTATAATAAACTGCATTTACAGCCTCTAAAACAACTCCCAGAGGGAGCAACCAGTGGGATGCTCTGCTTGATAGCCCCTGGGAAGGCCACCTTCACTGGCAGAACTGAGAACTGCTTGATCTGCCATGAAAATCTGCCACATCTGCCATAAGAACAGGCTCACAAATGAGTATGTACTAGTTTGAAATGAAAAGAGATTCATCCAAAGCAGTTTTTTCAAGGAAACTGTGTCAAGCCCTAAGCAAATCTGAGGGACACAGATCTTCCAAAGACAAGGAGCCCCCAAAGGGAAGGTCTTTCTGGTCACATCAGCCACTGAGTCATTCTGATTTGGAGGCAGCCATCACTTTTGAGAACACATTACCCAAGGGCAGTGTTGGCTCTGCCTGAGGCAGCTCCAATTGCAAACAGTTTTATTCTGACAGAATGACAAGTTCAAAACAAGGCAGCTGCAAAGAAGTCTCTGTCTGAATTCACTGTCAATAAACACTCTCCTAAACAAGTCCTTTGCTGTCACAGGAATTCCTGTTTTAGAGCTACTTAAAAGTCAGAATTACCACTTGTTCAGTGATGGTGGGAGGTTTCAGTGAACGTCTTCTCTTACTTGCTGAACCTAGGAATCAAGAACAACAAAGCAATAATTGGGTCAACCTCAGACTGATGATTTTGCTACAAATTCTCCCTTTTCCCAAAAGGCTACAAAAGGGAAGCACTTTGAATGGCAAGGCAAGGGTACATTTCAGCTTTCTCAAATACCAAACATTTCAGTGGAATTCACATTATTTCCACATACGAAAAACTTCATGCCTGAACCATCAGGAAGAAATATAAATGTCTGTAGCACTAGGACATCACTTTGCTTTTTAAACTCAGCATAAAACTGAGTTTTAATGTAAGATTTTTGATTGTGGCAGAGTGAACTTATTCTCCCTGGCAGCAGCACTATCTCCTAAGTGGTACAAAGTTCAGGAATATTTAAGAAAAATGAACATTTGGGGTTTTTCAGGCAATTCCTGTTAAAGTACCCTCAAAAATAAGACAATATAAAGAATTATTTTAGGTATCCCAAAGTCATACAAATTCCATTAGGTTTTTTATCAACATAATCTCCTAGAAAGCCACCAGAAGCAATTTGACTTGCAAGTTTTCTATTGTTTATGTTACAAAATGCTCTGTCCTTTCTATCAGCATGTGCTACATTATCTCCAACTGTAACTGGAAGCTGCTGAAAGCAGTTGCATTATCACAGGGAGAGAAGAGTAATTCTGCCAAGGAAGACACAGCAGCTTTTCTGAGCGAGAGAAGAGTTCAACCACCCACCAAAACCTGAAGGTTTTTAATGCAGTGGGGTTTTATGCCCCCTTCCCATTCTGCTCCACATCATTTGGGTAGCACTTCATTAGGTTTCTCCTGTTAGAAATCATCCTAATATGAATGACAAATTACTGTTGGTATGGGAAGGCTGTTGAAACAAGTTTGGGTTTTAGGTGCTCTTCTTTCTCTGTGTTGCCATAGAGCTACATTTATCATGTCCTGAAAGGAAGTCATGGCCTATCATTTCATCCAAAATAAAGCTATATGGCCTAATTTAGAGCAGTCAGGGAGATGCTGGTGTAGGCACAAAGTACTGCTTGCTGTCTAGCAAGACCTTGTGGGTCTACAGTAGGATCTTCTCAGTTCTTCCTGATGTCTGTTTTAGGGATGCCTTACGAAACAAGATGAATGCAATCTGAAGAGCAGCCCTATAGTCCCTGCTCCCCAGAGTTTTCTCTGCATAAAGCATGGCTGAGCTACTTCACCTGGGTTGGATCCTGAAAGTCAAAACCCTCCCTTGGACCCACAGCACTTCCATCCTAGCCTGTCTCACTCCCCACCCTACACCTGCAAACACACCCAGCATAGGTGTCCCCTGCCTGCCCAGATGGGCCAGGAATGGGACAGACAGAGTATCTGCCAACTCTCCAGCAGATACCCCTGGCTATTTAGAGCACTACACACGCATCTGAGAGCAACTCCGAGGCAGGAGACATTTGGCTTGGGGAACACCAAGTGTCATTTACCCAACTCTCACAGTCATTCTCTTGCACAGATATTGCAGAACTTCATTCAAGAGGCCAGACAGACACTGTCAGCAGCATCCATTTAACCTTCAAAACAGAGGGTCTCCAAATTAAGTGCCTCTGTAAGACCTCCTCCAGGAGAAAGCTCTTCTTAGACTGTATATGCAGGACTTGAAGGCACCAAGACATTCAACCACATAATATTTAAGACTTCCTTGTAAAGAGGGTGGTCTACAAGGCTTTAATCTCAAGGAAATGAAGCAATTCTGGCCCTATCTAGTACTAGGACTAGTACTAGACAATCTAGTAACTGGGACACTGGACAGACTCAACAGAGTGACAACTATTAGGACACAGAAATCAATTTTAAAGTAGGGGAAGGTATGTTAGACCTCAAAACTAAGGACTGAAAAAACCCTCTATGTGACATAAGAAGCTGCATTTGGCCAGTGAACCACGGCAATAAATATTATATGTTAAATGGACTGCATGTCTGGCTAAGAGGCCCAAGAAGATGATCATCTATCCCACTCTCTAAGTAGCATTAGGATGGAACAAGAGAAATAGCTGAAGTCCACTAGACTTCAAAGGCAGCACAGGAGATTAGCACCAGTTCTCGGTTTGCCTGATCTTAACTTCAAAGTGAAGGCCAGTCTAGAACCCACTCTGTTTTAAGCACGACTATATGCATTAAGTTAATGAAGTCACAGTTTTGGCTGGCTAATTCAGAAAGATTCCTGGCTACCTCTGAATCAGAAAAGACTAGGACTATCAAATCAAGCTGCATTTCTGAAGCAAAAGAAAAAAATCTTTAAACAGGGCTTGTATAACCCTTTTACTACAAGAGCTTTTTGGAATCCTTCAGAATGAAAGGTCCTATTTAAAAAACTACTGCAGTGAATACAGAAGATGGAAATATTTCAACATAACTTTATATAAAAATCTTAAGATGACCATTCTGGTAACCACTCTGTCTTTGCTAATCAAGTACAAGCTTGCGCATCACTCATTAGTATGTCTGCCATCTCACAGGGATTTTACAGCTGCATGGGCCTACCTGCCTGCACAGAGTCAGAACAATTCCATGAAGGAT
Organism: Turnix velox; assembly: GCA_013400935.1. Lineage (NCBI taxonomy): Eukaryota > Metazoa > Chordata > Aves > Charadriiformes > Turnicidae > Turnix > Turnix velox. The sequence goes on from VZTY01022623.1 coordinate 102,091, forward strand.
CAGGACCACTGTGTTTCAGGTCAGTTTTGAGGGAGATTCACGGTAGACCAAATCTACTTATCTCCTACTTCAAAAAACCTTCTGAATTCCTATGCATACGTATGGATCTCAACCAGACCACTCCTGTAAGATTAGAAATCAATTGCTTGATAATAAAAGTGGAGTAACATTTATTTTATTCAAATGAGTTATTGACTGTAGGATGCAAACTTTTAAAACATATGAAATCAAGGAAGCCATTAAAGAAACTCACCATAGTGATTGGTCCTATTGCCTGGGTCATGTTTTGGGCAGAACACTCTAAAATTTAAGTTCAATTTTAAGAAAAAGAGAAAAAGAATTAATAAGTAAACAGAGTTATGCTTTTAATAGATATTTTCCCCTCTCCTAATTGAAACATGCTTAAAAGATTATGAGGATTTTCATTCAGTATTACCTAGGAAAGTGCCTGCCCCAAAGTCACAAACATGCACAAGCTTGTATTAGTACTCTGAGACTCTGAACACTGAAGCTTTGAATTACCACTCCCATTTTCCCACCCTGTTTGGACACATTTCATCTGGTGGGGCAATCAAACACTGGGCAGAGGTACTCCGATTGAAACATTGGATTAAAATGAGATTCATGTTGTCACAATGAAACACCATGCTACTAATAATGCCTAATTGTAGCTACTGTTGTTCTGCACCCTTTCTCTGGGCTACTCAGGCCAGGACCAGAACGTGTTTAAATGTACTGACTTGAATTTATAAGCCCTGCGTGGTGTGCTGGCACAGTCACGCTGCACTACACTGCCATACAGAGTACCGGTGATCTGTTTGGAGATCTATGTGCTTGTCCCTTTCCACTGCCCCAAATCCTGAGAAAGCAGGGTACTCCCTCTGAGACTCAGTGTTTCAAAGCTGTTCAATCCATTCATGCCCTAAAGACTTCAGCAAAATGTGAGATGGGAATATTTTCTCTGATTCTGAGAGAAATACTAATTCCTTGGAGGAGGCAAAAGACAACAAATGCAGTCAGAAATATTCCTTATCTTCTAGAAACAATAATGTGTAGAGACTGCAAATTCCCTTCTATAATATGCCTTTCTTACTGAAGGATTCCAAATCACTTTTTAAGCAAAATTGCCGAGTCAAGAATTTGGTTTAGCTGACTTCTTCATTATAAATGGATTGCCAAGACTAATGCTCACATGTTTGAAGCAATCTTTAAATGGCAAATGCATTTACTAGGACATCTGCTAATTACTGTCACTCTTTTATTTAAAATAACAGAAACACTGACCTTAGAAATGCACTCTGTTCCCTGGACTAGCCAGCTTTCTCACATTAAATTGATTTCGATGCACAAAGAAACCAGATTTATGCACACCTAACAATTCAACCAGAAAGCTAAGTACTGGAAGGCACTTCATTTACACTCCTGAATTTCTAATACTGTTGGTTTTTACCTTTAATTCTACTCTTTCCCAGTTAAAAACAACTTCATAAGTACACAACTATCCTATAAAAAACAGATAATACCTTTTGCTACTCAGTTGACTTAATGTGGGAGCACTCCTCTGCTATCATTTTTGCAAGACAGCAGCACATATTACACTTACTTCCCCACCTCTGTTCTTCCTAGACATTCACAGAGCACTGTGTGCCTTCTCTTTTTTAATTGCTCTATGTGCTCTATTAAGCACAACTCAGCACCACCACTCACAATTCAAAAGCACCATTTCCTCTCTCACAAAGGAATTCTCTCTTCTGACATGCTTTCAGGTATATCATATTCCATGAAAAAGTGCAGGAGGCTGTCAATAGTTTCAGTCCAGCTACAAATTTCGTGCTTTATTTATGACATTGATTGTGCAAAAAAAAATCTTTGGGTTCAAATCCCTAAAACATGTCTAATCATCTAAGTTCTTTTTCATCTCTTCAACGAAGGTTGCTACAGCCTAGTTTTCTACATTTCCATACAGGGCAAGCAACTAGTTTCAGAGAGTGACTTAATACAAGGCATTTTTAAGCGACCCTCACCATTTCAGAAAAACGTCAAATCAAATAATATATTCAAATACTTCTTTAGCAGTTTGCATCTAGACTCTGTTATCTGTCCCCTTCATTTTTCAATATCCTGAGAATCTCAGGCATCTTCAGACTGAGATGTCCTCTCTAAAGCTGTATGATGGGAGCCATTTATTCTGCGACCATTCTTTCAATGACCTCTGCAAAATTCTAAAGACTTTATAAACACAAACTAAGTATACTATCCAAAAAACTCATTCCATCTAAGGGCAATGCAAGCTCCCCAAGGGCAGCTGACACCAGGACTAGCATGAGCAGGACAGAAAATTGACTTGAAGTCTGTTTAATTGTGTTAATGCTAACAATGTACTTGAAATCTGAGAAGGTCTTTGGGGGGAATACAGTCCTCTGCTAGCATATGGAGGGAAAATTAGCAGAATTCATCTAATATGAACAGATCCAGAAAAGCTACAGCTTGTTTAGTGCTCAGACCACATTTACTGAAGCTTCTGAAACAAGACAAATTGAGAATTTGAGTCACATTAATTAAAAAAATCTTGGTCCTTGAAGACTAGCTAGACAGCCAGGAAGGACTGACTTCCTCAGTTTTCAAGTGCATTGCACACCCAGTCACTGAATAGATTCCTTTCCACTGCAACAACATTTTCCTGTAAAAGGAAGACACTCTTCTTGTTGCTTGTGAATAGAGGATCAAGCATCGCTTTATGAGAGGAGAACAAATTTCTTTTTAAAAGAAAACTCAAAACCAATCATTTTTAAGACCACACAATTTTTAAGTCTCTCTTCCTGACATCACCACCAAACCCTTGACAATAGTTAGAAAATAGTTGGTCAAATACCTGTAGATGCCATTTTGTTCATCTGTTTGTATTGTTGCATCATCACAGAGAGCACAGAAGTAGTGGTAACTTCTGCGACAGGCACTTTCCTCACATCCCACAGTGGCTCCTTTCTTGCGACAGAAGTTGCACACCTAAAAGAGGATGAGGTTTAGAACATAAGTGTTATAGACAGCTACCCAAAATCCTGCTACACAAGGCAAGTACTATCCTTTATGGGGAAATCAAATCTTTCATTCCAAGTTGTCTCTGGCTCATCAGATGAGTTCACTCTTGCAAACTCCCACCCTGTTCATTATTTCAGCCATCTTTTAGCTATTTTACCTTTATTTCAAATCAATGAATTTATAGTGATGAGCAACATGAGGGCACTGAGAGACTTCCTCCCCTTCCCTAAAACTTGCCCAAGTTATTACAATACCTGTTAGCATCAGTGCTTCTATTAATGCTTTCTAGGCTAATTTCATAATGAAAAGAGTTCAACCTAAGATAGAATCATAGTTTGGGTTGGAAGGGACCTTAAAGATTATTAAGTTCCAGCCACCCCTGCCATAGGCAAGGACACCTCCCACTAGATCAGGTTGCTAGTGCCTTGTCCAGCCTGGCCTTAAACACATCCAGGGATGTGTTTGTTCATCCACAACCTCTCTGGGCGACTTAGAAAGGAGGAGGGCAAAGCCAACAAGGAAAACATACAAACAATCTTCCCTCAGCTTGAATTAGAAAGTACTTCCATGTACACTTAAAAATTGCATAATTTTGTTTCAGGCATTGGCTTAGTTCTTTACCAAAATCTCTTAGAAAACTTAGACTAAGAGCTTAAGTCTTTTCTCTTAGGAGACAGGGGGGAGGCAAGAAAAACCAATACATTTTAATACAAAATTAACTATATTACAACAGATATAACTCTAAATAACTAATTTCCCTAATCTTCATAGAAGAGAAGGACTCTCATACACTTTTTTTCAAGGATGAAACAGGCCAGACAACCTCCAGTACTAAGCGACAGAACAAAGTGCAGACTCAGAAAGCATCTCCTTACCAGCCGCTTTCCTCTCCTGAGTTCTTTCAAAACTGATGCCACATCAAACCTTAAATCTATATTTTCTGCATTATACTCTTCAGTTTCCACAAATCCAGAGGAAAATAACTAAAGGAAAAAGAGATGATACTAAAAATTAGTAGAGAGACTTGGTCACCAGTGCAGAAAAGAGAGAGCGAGTACATCTTTCCTTCTTGCACTTGCTCTACCTAAGAAGACTGGTTTTATCTCTGTATTTTAAAAGGTTTCACTTACTCTGAAAAAGGAGCTGTGCTTAAACTTTTCACAGTCAAAAGAAGTTTCTCCATCTATACAGGAGATTTCACATGACCAAAAAGACAACAAGGTGATAAAGGGATAAGATGCATGAATAAAGATAGTCTGGAAGTCCAGGCTGCACAGAATAAAGAGGAGAAACTCTCCACCTGACAGACTTCCACATCTTGAATTGTTCTGCCTTACCAGCAGGACAGAACACTCCTCTGTAATAAAATCTCCCTGCAGCCCAATGCTGACAGCAACTGACTGCATGGGAAACATAGGAACATTGCACAAAGCCTAGGAGAAACCCACAAAAACATGTATGTGCCGATCTGAGCCACTTTTATTTCCACAGAAGTTCTGAGCACTGACAATAAGAGAAAAAGGGGAAGTTTGCTGGCTCAGGTAATCAATCTTTTCATTCAGACAGCACTGTAATGTCAAAAAGGGACAACCAGTGGAAATTTCTCCATTCCTCTCAGGTACTGACCAAGGAAAAGCCACTCACCAGACAATGCTGATGAGCTGCAATATTTCTCTCTTTGGCAACATACATCACAGAACCAGCCTCCCCTTCTGGACAAAACGCACAAGTTCTTCTCACCATCTTCGCCATTATCTGAAAAACACCTAAAACGGGAAAACCGAGACAAAACATAAAGCAATTGATGCAACTATTACACACCAAGCAGGATGAACAGAGAAGGCAGACCTTGGTAGCACCTACCCTCTCACTGCTCCTTCAGCTGCACCCTCTGAACCTTGGTGCTTTGCTCCACCAGATTTAACGACTAGTATTAGAGGCAAAGCCCTCTCCTGGGACAGCAGTGGGATGGAAACTGCCACCTGGTTGCTCCAGGTGTCAAAGCAGGAAGAAAACTGGTTTATTTCCTGCTGGAAAGACACTAACAAGTCATAGAGGGGAATACAAAATTTTTCAAGCTTGCCTGGCATTATCTGCTCCAACAATAGGCTAAAAAATGGGCCAAGAGTAGTGAAACTCCTTTTATTAGGGAAGGTTAAACTAGCCTAAGGAAATCAGTTTTAAGTGTCTGCAAGTCAAATGAGATCAAAAAAAGGCTGTTCCCAAACCTCTCCAGTGCCTTCCAGTAGGTCACAGAAGGAGCATTACTTCCTTACTGTGAAAAGGATGTAGCAAAGAAGTGTGGAGAGGTTTGCAAGTAAAATGGAGCAGAAGACAGAGTCAGAAATGAGAGGGTTTCTCAAAATGAGAATGAGCAACATAATTTTCTCCACATGCTGGGATTTGCCCCATGAACACCTGGTTCTCTTTTTCTGGCCATATCTACTCAATTACTCCTCTTCACACAGTGTCTCTCTTCCTTCAGCAGCTGCAAAATTTTAAGGCCAGCGACGTTTTTCACAAAACATTCACAGTGCTTCTGTGAAAGTCTTTACCCGCATTTCCCATCAGTAGTTTAGAGCATCATGTCACACATTAGTAGCAGAATTTTTACTTTACCTGTAGTTTTTGTGCAAGTCCACTGCAGAAAACTTCAACAATTTCACACTCCTACTAGCTGTGATACTCCAAACTGCCCTTTGCTGAGGGTGTCACCTCTGACAGCACAAACTCCTGTAGGATATGGGTAAGAAAAGTCGGACTTTATTTCCAAGAAATGAGATTGTTTAAAGGGAAATCATTGTAGTGATAAAGAGGCAGTAAGGCACAAAGATGGCAGGAAATCTCACGGGTCAGCAAAATTTGCAGCCCTTTCTGTGGCTTTCAACAGCCAACCTCTGTTTTCATTAGTTCCCATCTCCCTTCCACAAAAAAGAGGCGACAGTCTCAACTGAGAACACCAGGGTAGAAATAGTTGCACTGCCTTCCCCATTGAGAATTAACATAGTCAGAGCAAGCCATTTTATCTCTGCCCACACCTGGGGTTTTTTCTCCCTGTCCCTCTACCTTTCATATGCAAGGCAGGGTAAGGACTGGTCTCCAATATCCATCTATGTAGCGACCACCACATCAGTCTAAGAACTCAAGCATTAAGTAAATATGATAGAAACAAATAGAAACTTCTAGAAATTGTAATATTAAAAACACAACAAAAAAAGGAAATAAATTAAAAAACAGAACAAGACAAGAGTTTGAATGGTCTAGAATTCAGGAAAGGTTCTCTGCAGCAAGTTAATACCTGGAATTGAAGCAGATACATAGGCCCCACTCTGGCCCTGTTAGAGGATCCAGCTCCAAGGGCTCTGGGAATTATGAGAGGGCGAGGCTAAAGGTGAAGTCTGGAGTGCTTGTGCAGGCTCAAGAGAAATCCTGGTGCTGCAAGAGAACAGAATACAGTCAGGGTCAGTCCAGTGACCATTCCAGTGTCTATGCAAGAACCCTGAAGCAGTGGGATGGCATCTCTTGGCCATACCCCACTGTAGAATAAGCCAGACATTGTTCTCCAGTTTTCTGCTACAGATTACAGCTCAGTGGGGCAATGGATGCAGCTGGCTGCTCTCAAGTGAGAAGGGAGAATCTAAGGGCATGGTTCCAGTTCCATAGTTTAGCTGCATTTCACCTAAACAATCCCTTGCTTTTGCAGATGTTAATCCTATGAGAGTTTAGTAAGTAAACCAAAAACCATCTCCAGGAAAGCAGGGCTCCATCACACTTAACAGGTATTTGGGAAGATCTGTAACTCCAAATGTCTCTCCCTTACATCTTCTTCTCCTTGCTAAGTATGATGTCATATGGTATGGAATCTGGGGTGAGCTGTCCCATCTCTGCCCACTGCCAGTTTCTTGTACAACTAGCAGAAAAGGCCTGGAATGCTGAACAACAATCAAAGCCACCAGTGATCTATCAAAAGTATTCCCATTCCAAATCCAAAACACAGCACTGTATCAGCCACCAGTAAGAAAGTCTGCTCTATCCCAGTCCAATCCAGTACACCAATTCACAACAGTGCTCTGTATTTTTCCTCTTCTTAATAACTCTTAATATTGCATCTTAGACTGCTTCTAAGCATGGAGCTGACATTTTCATGGAACTACACACTGCAGTCCTCCAGATCAACTCTCTAAGTGGCATCAGACAGAATGACTGTTATGATTGTTGCTCTGACACATGAATCGTTTTCAATTATTTCAATGATCAATGCTGGATTTTCACGTACTATTTTATAACCAAATCATCTGCTCTCATAAAGTCCTTCTGCAACTCTTCACAGCCAGCTTTCACTGACACAGAATCAGAGACTGTGGGAACTGAATAAAATCACATATAAGAGCTGGAAACCCTTCCACTGCTCTCCAGTAATGACAGAGCAAATGAAGCTGCAAAAATAGAAGACAGAGAAGCAGCTGAGGGAAACGGTCACGTGTGTTTGCCTGTTCCTGCAATCTCTGTATTGTTTCCCACAATCAGGGCCGGACTTTTACACAACAGTGACAAAATGCACGACCTGGAGAAACGAAACCGGAAGTCAAAAGGGGTGAAAATATCATTGGCAAGTACATAGGGAGGGTGCCTCTTCCAAATACACCTTCTCTAAATGTTTTCAGTTTTATCTTTCCAGAACCAATTCTCAGAGCATCCTGGCATATAAATACACACGCACAAAAAGGAAGAAACTAAGGTACAGAATGTCACTAGGCTCAGGGACACAGGGAACAAGTTAAAGAACTCAAGTCCACTGACTTCCAGCACACCATTGAAGCCCACTGCCCTAGCTCCTGTGCTGCTCTCCTCATTACCTCAGTATAGCAAAGAATTTGATCTACTGAAGTAGGGAGAAAGAACGAAATAACACACCCACACTCAGTGTTCTCCATTTTCACTCTGTGGAGAAAGAAGCACTACACAAGCCCTCACATTTTTCTCCCCCAGGTAATTTACAGTATAAACATAGCTTTTGCAAGGCTTTCAGAACAAACCCAAAAAAATCTATCTTTACAATGAGTTTTCACTTGCTACAGGGAAAATACTTTTCAGAATAATAAAAATACTTTCTTTAGAAAGGTATTGTTAACATACATGATCTAAGCAGTGGGGGCGACTGGAGGGCTCCTCATTAGATGTAAACTCTCATTTCTTTTTAAGATCACAAAATCAGAGATTGGTTTGGAACACCCAATTGGAAGACCTCTGAAGACATCTGGTTCCCATTCCCCTGGCATGGGCACGGATCTTTCACAGAATCACAGAATCACAGAAGACCTGGGTTGGAAGGGACCCCAAGGATCATGTAACTCCAACCCCCCTGCCTAGCAGGGCCACCTAACAAACACATCTACTAGATGAGGTTGCCNAAGAGCTTCCCCCTAATATCCTTTCACGAGACCAGGCTGCTCAAAGCCCCGTCCAGGTCTTGAACACTTCCAGGGATGGGGCATCCACAGCTTCACTGGGCAACCAGTACCAGTGCTTCACCTTTAATGTAAAACGTCTCCTTTATGTCCAACCTGAACCTACTTTTTTCAGTTTAAAACCGCTGCCCCCTCTCCTGTGACTAAACGTCTCAATAATGTCTCTCTCCTTTCTCACAGCTCCCCTTTGTATACTGATAGGCCATTACAGGAATCTTATATCACCTCCAGGCTGAACAGCCGCAACTCTTTCAGCCCTTGCTCACAGGAGAGGTACTCCAGCTCCCTGATCATCTTTGTGGACCTTTTTTCTGGACCTGCTACAACATATCCATGCCTCGTCTACCACCACGTCCACCTCNAGGGCGTCTCTGCCGCCTCTCCCGTCTCTGCCGCCCTGGGAGGCGCAGGGCCGACACAGACCCTGTGACGGGAGGCTCTCCCAGATAACGGCCGCCATCGCCGCTGAAGAAAACTCAATGTCGCTCTTCACAGCCCCGCTCCCCCCTCGAGTTCCAGCCGGGCCCATTCACCGCCACCCCAGCTAAGAGCCGACAACGGCGGGCGCACCGAAAACCCGAGTAGCCCTAGCCCTCCTTTTCGGTAGGGGACTTACCGCGTGCGGGGCGGCAGGAACCATCCACAGGGAGCCTAACAATCCGGCCCGTCTCAGCCGCGACTTCCGCGATGGGCCGACACTTCCTTCCTCACCACCCCCAGCCTTCACGCGCGGCAGTGGGCATGCCCACCCGCGGCACCGAGCATGCTCAGTGGGCTCCGGGCCGCCCGCGACTCCCTCCTCGGGCGCGGCTCCCACGCAAGGGGGTAAGGGTGGAGCCGCCTTTGGGAGTGCTGGGGAGTAGGGTTCGATACCAGCGCCCGGCATTCCCGGCGACCGCATTACGAGGGGCTTCTTTCCCCCGTCCTTCCATCGGCCCCCGTTCTTTTTTGCACGTCTCTTAGTCAGGGCAGGGAGATGGCAGGTGAGGGACCCGCTGTGATGAGAGGGTCACAATTAGTGCCTGGTGCGATGAGGAGCTAGCAATAGGTGCCTAATGTGGGGCTAGCAGGGTGACATCTGAACGAGTTGCTGATTTGGGTGGTGAGCTGGAAAGGCTAGGACAAAGCTGTGTGTCTGCTACAGCCATCAGCCCCTTTGTTCCGTTGGACCCCTCATTGTGGAGAAGGTGGCAGCTGCTTTGTTTTCTTACTCTACCATCTAGTGCTCACTCACTCCATGAAGAGCCAGCTCATCTCATTCTCCTTTCCTTAGTCAGCAGGTCAAAGTCAGGCTTGTATGTGAATTGCAGAATCACAGGGATTGGAACGGACCTCAAGAGATCATCTAGTCCAATGCTCCTGCCAGAGTAGGAACACCTAGACCAGGTCATGCAGGAACTCATCCAGATGGATTTTGAATGTCTCCAGAGAAGGAGACTCCACAACCTCTCTTTCAGTGTTATGTTACTGTGAAAAAGTTTTTTCTTACATTTCTCTGGAACCTTTTATGTTCCAGCTTGTACCCATTTCATTTTGCATCTTCATTTGCTCTGTCATCCCTGAAGCACAATGAAACCACATAGAAGTCCACAGTAGGACTGAGACAAAAACTGAGGGGAGTTTTGCTTGATGGATACGCCATGCTCACAAACAGGGCCATGGAAGAGAAGAGCTGAGGTTTCATTGCAAGCAGAATAGTTCACAAACCTGATACCTCTGTTAAAGGTCTCCCTCCACCTGCCTGCAAACTTCAGCTGATGAGTGCACACCAGGCACTGGCAAAGCACAATTGATGCCAGGAGAAGCTTCATCAAGAGATTTCCTCTTCTTCATACAGGTGCAATGTTTCTTCAAGACCTTTGAACATCAGCAGTTTAGGGTAAAATTGTGAGAATTAAAGCAAAGTTCAGGTCTGTGTGTAGTTCCTCAGCATTATGTGAATTAAATCAGCATTGTGAGAATTAAACCAAGCCTAGATTTCCACTCCCCTATAGATCAGCAGCCATGCCCTAGCAAACACAGCATGGGGTCTATTTAGATTAGTTCCCTTTGCTGCCTGGAACAGCTTTGGCTTATCAGGTCTGCTGGCGTCACTCCAGCTGCTTTTCCAAATCCCTTCCTGTCTGCCTAGATGCAGCATTTCCAAGCTAAGGTCATTGTCCAGGCCTGCAAATAAATTCCATCTAGTAGCCAGATGCTGCTACACAATATCTACTTCCGAATCTGTTTTTCTCTACTGTCCTTGAATGACTCAACTGGATTCAAGGATTCTCACAGGCACATCAGTCTTAAACTAGGAAAATTTTCCTGACACCAGTCTCTCTTTCAACACAGAAAAACTAATACTCTCTGAAGGAAAATCGACTGCCAATCTCTTATGATCTCCTCTTCCAAATCCCTACTCTACAGAGCCATGTAGTTGTGACAAAATAGGTGGAGCCAGAAAGTAATACTTAGTATCTTTTTGGCCAAAAAAAAAAAGAAAAAAACTAAAAAAGAAAAATCAGTGTAATGTTCTCCAGCCCAGTTTCTTTCACGCCTACCCCACATCCATCTTTGCATTTGTATGCTCACTTTGGACGCTAATATTTATTTCCCTGTAGATCACGGAGCCTTTATATGTCCTTAATTCCCTATCACCCCTCAGCTGATACTGTCCTGCTCACTATGAGTCAGCAATGGATAGATGGCACCATTTCCTAGGAACAAGGTAATAACCTGAAAAAACCTAAACTGGGTTTCAGACTTACCCCTGAATCTGCCAGTTCTCTATCACTGTTGTGATTTTGGAGCATCTCCAAAGCTCTGCTTCACATCTCAACGTGACTGATCTCCATTAGACGCTCTTCTATTTTGGTACCCTTGTCAGGCTGACAAGAGGTCCCAAATGTGTCACTCCACAGGCACTTTTGTGTTTCACAGAATCATAGAGTTGGAAAGGAAGACCTCTCTGGGCAAAGTGTTCCAGTGCTTCACCACCTATTGGTGCTTGTGCTCAGTGCTTTTACATGATACTCTCTGCTAAAGCACATGTAGCATGAGGTGGTGTGTTCAAAAATAGCCCATCTTTGAGATATGTACTGGAAGAACTGGCAGCTGAGCAGAGAATAGCCATTATCTGTAGAAAACAACTGCCAGCCACCTTCAGAAGAACCCATTCTAATAAAATTATAAAAAACAGATGGAAAACATACGTTGTAAGGTAAGTTTGCCAGAGAATGTGTTACAATCTCTAGACTGGTATGTCAGAATCACAAGTAGTCAAATCATCAGACTGCAATGGAACCATAAATTGGGTTCCAGCTGCTGTATTTACTGTACTCTCACACAGAGGAGAATGAGTAAGCAGCAGCCTGAAGACACCTTGCCCTAAAGCTCTGCCTCAAACCTACTGTAAAACCCATGCTTATTGCAGACTCCTGGATAGTTGCAGACCACACAGAGAAAGAAGTGTCTTATCTTTTGAAACATCAGGTCCGTTTTCTGCAGCAAGAAACAGAGCTTTTCCTCTCCAGCTCACTAATGTAACTCCTACCACGTATCTGGTAACACAGTCAACAGCAATAAAATGTACTTCCTCCCCCACACCTTGATGCTTTAATGACATTAGCATCTGCTTTCTACATTCAAGTCAAGCTTAAGGACAGATATTTTCCACGTCCTTTTCAACTGTGTGAAAGGCTGTCACAGTTTGGGCAGGGCTGTCTACTAAACAAATGACAGACATTCATTTTAATAAGAGAGAGACACAGGTTGAAAAGAAACTAAACTACTTTAAGGAAATACTAATAATAAAAAAAACAAATACATACAAATATATACAATATATACAAAATCAGTACAGAGCTCCCAGGATGACAATAACATCAGTGGCAGGTACCAGACTGAACTTAGTGAGAGATGGGAACTAATTTCCAGATTTGGAGTCAGAAACCCCCAGGCTGAGATCAAAGACATATGAACAGACAGAATCCTCCGCAGATAACTGCCACTGAATAAAGAGCCTGACATTTTTGTTACAGCAGTAAGTGCAAGCAGGAACCTCTCTGCATAACATTCCCTGGGATTCACTGTAAACATCAGGTATCTGCTAGATAAAATGCCTGAAAAATATGACATTAATTTCAGAGCATTAGAAGAGACTCCTAGTCCAAACTAGTGGTAGTGTGGGTGTCTCCAAAAGTAACAAGGCCTGGGCTATAACTGGGACACAAAATTCACTAGGTCTGTTCTCTGAAAACCCTCACAGAAACAGGGTGACATGACAAGAATCAATCCATATGAGCTTGGAAACTGGAACAACAATCATGAGATTCAAACATGAATAGCAGGTGGTTCTTACAAGACTCATTTATCAAGGAACACAAGAAGTTTTGGGTACAAGGAGTCTCAATACCTTTTCCATTGCAGGTAATTTGATGATGAGCCAACAACTTTATTCCATAAATATTAAAACCTGACTGAGTGAGCAGTGACCTCCCAAAGTTACTCCCTGATGCTGAGAGACTCCATACCAACTGCAGATCTTTGGTAAGTATATGTTATGATTACAGTTGCATTATCACACATAACTGTTCAGAGATGATTCTGCCTCCCTACTCTGCTATTCTGAGATGTCAGTGGCAGTACTGTCTCCAGCTTTGGAGTCTCCAGTTTAACAAAGACATGGACCTATTGAATAGGGTCTAGAACAGGGCCATGAGGATCATCAGGGGCAGGAAGCACCTCTCCTATGACAACAGGCTGAGTAAGTTGGGGCTGCTAAGCCTGGAGAAGAGAAAGCTGCAGGGAGATCTCAAAGTAGTCTACCAGTATCTGAAGGGGAGCTTACACTAGAGATGGAGAGGGACTCTACTAAGGAATGCACTAATAGGAGAAGTAATGATTTTAAACTGGAAGAGGTGAGATATAAATTAGATATTAGGAAGAAATTCTTTACTGTCAGGTTCACAAGACCTTGATGCAGGTTACCCAGGACGCTGCAGATGCTGCTTCCATGGAAATGTTCAAAGCCAGGCTGGACAGGGCTTTGAGCAACCTGGTTTAGTGCAGGGGGTTGGAAGTCAATGATCTTTAAGGTCCTTTCCAACTCAAACTATTCTGACTATATTACACTGCACTAAGATTTTATATTGGCACATTTAGTTTCATATTGAAAAGTCTGAATCATCATTATATACTCTGAGGTAAAAGCGAACCTTGCCACTGAACTGTGTAAAGTCTCACTTTTACAACATCTTTCTTCAATAAATGCACTTTTCCTGGTAACTTTAGTGGTCATTCTTCAAGTGGCCTAAAACTTCCCATCTGTGATACTACATCCTTTGCACAAGGCTCCAACATATTTAGATGCTACACTCCTGCACACCCATCCCTTGCTCTATTTTAGAACCACCTCCTGCAACTGCACTCAGTGTAACATCATGGAGCCTGTTTCTCCCTTCCAACAAAATGAGTCCATAGCAAGGACTGATCCACACTACATAATATGGCAGCACTGAATTGAGGCACATTGGATTTCAAGGATTTCTCTGTGTGTCACAACATGGAGAGGGATGCAACTCAACAAAACCCAGCCATTTCTCTCCTGCAGCAGAAGCACATGCCCAGCTCGCTTTGCTGCAGGTACACAACTGTGCAAAACTGTTCTGATTAATCTCATCTTTCTCAAAGGTTATCTGTCCCATTGGATCCATCAGTCTTATGTATATTCTAGTGATTTTTAGCCCCTGAACAGGCAGGCTTGCATTCATGAGTTTCAGAAAATGGAGTTTTCCTGATTAGCATTGTGGAAGGGCACAGAAAACATCGTTTCAATGCTGCTCTACATCAGTCATGTCTCTGCTGCAGATGGCACAGAAGCATGAGTTTTTCCAGTGTACTGTGATCTCTGCTCATGAATTAAAAGGGCAGGAGGGGAAAAAACTAGGAGCACAAAAATTATCTAGAAAGTTTGATACTTGCTCTTACAACAAACAGTTCTAATTTTGTGAACCACAAAAGTGATCCTTCTTTAAATTTACATTTAAATGCTACTTTTCTGGTTGAACATCATTACCACCACTTACTCAAGCATACTGTTTACTGAGAAGTTCTTTTCAGCATATAATTGCCAGGTATGTGATCTTTTTTAAAGCTTTGCCTATAAGGTTTTTTTCCTGCACTTCTGAACTCCACACTGACAGGAAATCTCTGTCTCTGGCATGCTTCCAGCTTCATAACCATAATCCCATGTGAGTTCGGTTCCAGCTTTTACATGCCTAAAAAATAAAACACTTGGTCAATTTGTTTAAACTAATTGGAGTAGTACTGTGCTTACAATTCATAGAATCACAGAAAGTGTTAAGTTGAAAGGGACCTTCAGAAGTCATCTAGTCCAACCCACCTGAGGTAAGCAGAGACATCTTGCACTGGATAAGGTTGTTCAGAACCTCAGCAGGCCTGGCCTTGTATGTCTCCAGGGATAGGGGCCTCCATTTTTGTCAATTTGTCACCAATTGACAATTTGTCAAATTGTCAAAAGGTGGCAGTTTTACAGTTTCACAATATAAACATCTTCCCCTCTTAGCATAATTATTTCCCAGTAACTAAGCACCCTCAATACCTTAAATGAACAGCATTAAGTTTCAAAAAACTCACCTGTTTGTGAAGAATGCCACCCATGGGAAATTTCTGTTGTGAGTCTCTACAAACACACTCTGTGCAAAGAGATTTGGACAGCAGCTGTGCTGTAAAATATAATATTGGCATCAGAAACAGTGAAACACCTCATCATTGGCTGAAGAACTTATTTTGTGTCAGATATCTGCCAGTAGTAAAGGTAGTTTCTTCCTTCCCTCCTCCAGCTCACACAGAATTTCTATTACCCAGTTCCATTGCCACTCATTTTTGCAGTAACTAGCTCTCATTAAATTTGTATTTCCATGTATTATCAAAGTACTTTTATCTAGAAAAATCAAGTTCTTTTATCAAGCTGTGCTCTAGAAACTTATATTAAGAATTCATCTTCAATTCAGGATGCACCACAAATAAAAAGTATATCTTGTTGGCAGCCAGGGAAGCAATGCTAGGGAGCAAGCAATAGATTAAGTTATGGTTACACATGTCAGCAAAGAGATACTAGACATGAAAGGTCATTCAGGTGCATGTAGGAACAGGTGTATGGTCATGGATGCCTAAGAAATGTTTCAGCAAGATGGATCACTAAAACCCACCTTACTTTTGCACTGAAGAACAGCTTAAACATACACAAGGACTTTGCTGTAAGACACATATTCATGTCTATGAAGATAAATAAATGACTGGCAGAATACATGCATATCTCTATGAAACATAGGTACTTTACTGCCATTTTTTTGGCAATTCAATATTGAGAGATTTATTCAGCAGATTAAGACACAGTAGGACAGACCAGTTTATGAAGCTATGACGGAAAGCAACAAGAAATTTCCTACAACTTGCAACATTTACCCTAATTCATCACTAGCTAGAATTTAGAGTGGTTGAAGAACAAAAAATAGGGCTGGAGGAAGGCTTGTCATTTATCAAGATGTGCCACATGCTCTACGGAGCCTCAAAACAGGCTGTTCAAAAATTCAGGAGAAAGATGTCACTCATTACCAAGGAGTATTTCACTCAGGAACCTAGTGGTGCCAAAACCTACAGCTAGTATTCAGCAAACATCATCTTATGGAGGCATTAACAGTTAGTGTGACCCAGCTTGCTGTTCTGTCACTCCAGAGTGCAGGAAGCATCACAAGGGCTGTCTCACACAGTTTATGAGCAAAAGGTCCCTAGTTTACACAAATACATCACTTAGCTTAATTAAGCTAAGACAAGTAAGAGAACACATGCAATTTCTGACTTACGTTAAGGAAACGACCCACATTTCCTTCTTTTGTGGCATCCAATACATAAGTACTTCTTTCATCAGCATCCTTCATAAGAGTCCTGTCAACATCAGCCTCTTCAAAAAATGTGTCTTGTTTTGTCTGCCTGTGATTCTTCACTTCGCAGTCAGCTTTTAGTGGGCCATTTTTGGAGGGCCTCGTGACAGATGTGTCATGCAGCACACCTGACTTGCCACAATCAAGACTTTGCAGAGACAGGCTCCTCTTTTTGCATTCTGCAGTGTCCACATCAGTAGGCTCAATTGGTCCAATTTCTATCAGATGTTCTTCCTTCTGATGCTGAGTGGCTTCTGTCAATGAACATAGAAGTTGCTTTTAAACATTACTATAAGGCCAAAACCTTTCTCTTCTTTGGCCCTGAACTCTTATCACCCACTCTTCATTCTCCAGAATGTACACAGCTTCCTTGCTATTTAGAAGTCTGTGACACAACTGCTTTTTTCTATGGCTCTCAGCAGTCCTCCCACAAATGACTGTTCCCTGCTGCAGTGCTGAAAGCACTCGCTCTAGTCTCCTGTGAATGAACCTAGACTCCCTTCTTCTCAAACCCCACTCTGAATTTCTTCCTCCACATAGAATTTTGTCATCATTCTCCACCTTAATTCCTGAGAGAACCACAAACCAGTTAAGACAGAAACAAGACAAACATGAAAAAAGCATAATTTTCACACTACCCCTCCAGCTTGAGCTCCTCCCACCCCTGTGTAATACTCTGTTCAGTTGCATTCACTGAGACATGCATTATGTGTGACACAGTAAGATGTGCAAGACTGACTTGCCCACAATCACACTTCATTTGAGAAGCTGCTCTGAGGACTGTTCAACGTGTCCCAGGGTAAGCACTGCAGGCAAAAGATTGCCCTGTACCAGTTAATGCCCTGTGTTATGCAAGGCAGCAATAATATCTGTACCACTTACCTCTCTTAAAGACAGTAAGTATTATGGGGGGTAACATCATTCTACTCTGAGAAAAGGCCTGCCTATGTCCAGAGATTCCTTTCTACATTTTAAATCTATTACATGATGGGACTCAGAGTGTGCTATTTATCGTTCTTGAAACCTACTTTCTTTTCCTTTCTTTCTTCCACTGGTTAGTTCTGTTTTGCTTGTCTGATGCATTTGAGAACTATTATCTTCATCTGAGCTGGCACTGTGCACCTGTATATCAGTGTCCTTTAAACAGAACAAGAGATAAAGAAAAGGCTGTGATGTGTTGTTGCTGTGTGCAAGTGGCTTTTAGGACTCAAGAGGTGAAGTTTCAAACCTACTGCAATGAATAGCTATGGCTGATTTTTGAAAGTTCATACATTTGCTGCAATGCAACATTTATCTTAATTACAAATTATGTTTCAGAATAACCTGGAAGGAGCTTCTCATTCAACAAATGTTGTGAGTCCCAACAATTTTACCAGAATTTAAATTTATTTGTGTAAGTTGCTGAACCAAAGCCCAAACATGCTTTTTACATGGTTTCAGTAAAATGAACACAAGTGGCAAGATTTCTTCTCTCACACAACAAAGAAGGCAATTACTTATGGGAGCTCCAGATTGGACATCACTGCCAAACGTTAGCATGAAAATCCCATGAGTACTTCTTAAGTGCAGTGAAACCTACAAAGTTAACCTCAGTTTCTTTCCTTTGCATACATTTGCAGGCAACACTACATACTCAGGTTGGATAAAATTCTCCCAGCTGTGCCACTGCTTGAGAAAACTGCATCCAGCTCCCAAGATTTTCCTCTTTTCTCTCCCTGCTACATCATTCTTTGGGGAGACATCATAAAAAATATTATCATAATGGCTCCCAAAACCTGCAGTCAGTTGAGCAGGAAGAGAAAACATATCCTTAAGACTCTCAAGGCTGGAGGTGTAAGTCAAAGGTGGAGAAGGGAAGGTTGTGAGAGTGGTTAGTACTGGTCTCAGGGAATATCTTAGAGGACTAATAACGTTGAAGGGATATATAGCTTACAGGGTGCCAGCTTAGCTCACAGTGTGGCACAGTCTCATGAAGAAAGATAGCTAGCAGTATTTAAAAGATGAAAAGGTGACAATTAACGTAGATATATTCATAACAGAGAAAAATTAACCCATTACCATCACCGTTTTGAGACGCTCATTATGAAAAACAGCTATGCTAGTTCCAGGTCTTCTCACAGTTCCAGTACTTAAACTCTTCATATGAACTCTGCAGAGAAAGGTCAAAAGGAAATTGTAAAAGACAGAATGACCCATAAATAATTCTCACAACACACATTTTGTTAACAGTCTCCATTTTATAAAGAACAGACCACATCAGAGCTTGCAGCCTGACTTCATCTCAGGTTCTGAGAGTATTACGTCTTTACGGATAGAGGACCCAGTTTAGTTTCTCAATAGCATAGGGGGGAAAATCCCAGTTCTTTGTACCTTTTTGAGAGATCTGCATCAGTTTTTACATTCTTTCCCTGTTCTCCCATCAAGAGACAACTTCTTAGCTGTTTTAGTATTATCTTGGATCATCTTAAAATAGAGCATCTAAAGATGGATTTTTGCCCTTTTTTTTATCCTACCAATTCCAAAATTTTGGACAGTACAGCTTTCCAACAGAAAAAGATTTGTGGGGTCAAAGGATAGAAACGGAGACAGATTGAGAGACTGTCAACAGACAGAATATACAGAATCACAGAATATTAGGGACTGGAAGGGACCTCAAGAGATCATCTAATCCAATCCCCCTGCCAGAGCAGAAAATACTCTCAAATGAAAAAACCTCAATCTTTCACATCCAAGGCCAAGATGGAGAAAGGATGGAAAACAGTATCTGGCATATATATTTACATCAAAAACTTCACTCATTTGGATTACATCCACTGTGCATTAGAAAACATGCATTTCAAAACTGATTATAGTATCTGTCCAATGTGTACCAGTAAGTAACAGCTCTTATTCAAAAAGACTTACAACCTTTCTATGTATTTTCCTGATGCAAAACGCATTGTGTTATTACTGATAATGGCAACAAATAATTCTCTTTAATGCTTTCTTAAGATTTTAACCCCTATGTAAATTCAGAAGGTACAGCTGCATCATGAACTTGGCACATCATTACATGATTACATTGTTTGTTCTTAGCTCGGCAATATGTTTGGGTGACCAACACATCAGGCTTAACACACCTGATGTCTTCTCAGATCAACTGGATTGTAATTTCTTAAGAGACAGAATAACAAACTCTTCATGTCTATTTTTTTTCCCTCACCCCCACACAGCCCATATGTGAATCATTGTTATTCTCAGAAAAGGAAATGTATGAGATTTTAGGGTTGAAGTACAGTAAATGCAACTTCAAGTACGCGATTCCCTTCAAATTTTAGTACAAGCATTTAATACAAGTAAAAACCAGTTGATTGCTAATAATCATACAATTTAGAAAAAAATCAACTGATTAGGTTTCCAAGACACTGAAATAGAAGTGAGAATATACTGGCAGATATTTTAAAGATAATATGCAATTTCATGGCATTTCTCAAGGATCCACAATAATTTTCCACAATGTAATGAGCAAGAATTTGCAACATTCTATGAGCAGTAGAAAGTGTTTACAAAACCATGTGGCAAAGCGAGGAATAGTTTAGGAAAAAAAAAAAAGCTCCTGACTTCCTTCTCAAAAGACTGCAGCACGCTATAGACAAAGCCACATGGTTACTTTGCAGTAATTTTATTTTAGGAATCCTGATAGTCTATGAAACCATGGCTGCAAAATGGAAACAGGACCAGAACTCCTTTATAATTCACTGCAATAGCAATGTGTTGTCAGACTCTTAAAAGGAAAGGTTAAGACTCAAAGCAGGAAAGGACAAGAAGTTTAGAGACTGGAAGCAAAGACAGGACAATTAGAAGCTGATTTGTTACCAAAACCTTCCGTGTTATCAACTATGTTTATCTCAAGTATCTTCTATTAATTATTGCATACTAGCATAATGATTAAAGCCCTGTACAAATCAGAGTACACCCAGGAGATGAACTGGATTTCTTGAAAGTGCCAAGGAATAAAATTAATAGAGGGAAAATTCTTTCCCCCTAGAAGAAACAACCAGGAATTAACAAAAAAGTTGTGAAAGAAAAAAAACAAAACAACCACGCTCAGCTACTCTACGAGTTACAAAAGACTTTCTCCTGTAGCAGAATACTACTTTTGTTACGCTCATTTGTTTTGGTAAACTTACAGAGCTGGTTTATTTTCATTCTCCATTGTCTTGGACAAAGATCCGTGCTTCTCAAGAACGTCATTTTTGCCAGCCTGCACTAGTTCAATCACAGAGCCTGAACCATCAGTGTCAAGTTTTCTCTTTTTGGAAGAAAAACCGTGGCACTCATCATTCACAGCTCTTTTCTCTTTCATCTCTTGACCAGCATCTCCCAATACTTGAACTTCAGCTCTCCTCATTAATGTGCCTGGAAGAAAAAGAAAATTTTTATTTTCTTTTAAATGCTTCTCACTATTGCACCTCAAACATTTTTTCCCAAAAACATTTTTCAGGAAAGCATATAAATGTTTGTATTCGGAAGAACTAGTCTTGGTACATGACACACAGGCCTGTGGGAGAAAAATCAAATATCTAAGACAGGTTTTGCTCCAGAAACCTCTGTTTGCATGGCAGGATTGTATTGCATGTTCTTCTGTCCATTTGATCATCTTGCAAGTTCAGATTATATTCACTTCTCTTCCAACCCCATATTTCCCTATTTGGTTTTCGAAAAACTTCCAGGACATGGGAAGAGGGAGAATAATGCTATGCATCTTGCACTGGTCACGTTCTGTTACCTGAGTAAGTGCAAACAAATGTCCCCTTGTCAATATCATCTAGGCAGCGGACACCCCAGCCTTTCTTCTCTGTGTTGAACACTTGCAACCTGACTTGAATGCCATGCTGTACAACTCTGTTCTGACACATCATCTTGTCACATCTGCACAACACACTACACTCATAAATCCTGAAAAGAGGAAAAAAACCAAAATACAACAAAGAATGCATCACCAAAACAATTTTGCGATTATGAATTTCCCATTTCCCTCCTGAGCAGTAATAAGGGAATTGACTGAGAAGATAAAGGTTCTGGCTATAACTGATTATATAGCAGTGCTCTGATGCTCATGATGTTCCTGATTGCCAATTCATCAATTTTAAGAGTCTGGCAAGCAGATTTTGGTATAAATAAACAAACAAACAAACAAAAAGTTCACTTTTTATTAAATTGAACTAAATCACACAGAAAAGAAATGCCTACAAAACATCCCATTCGATGCTGGAATGGATTTTAGCAAAGACAACCTATATGCTCAGACCTCAGAATAGCTGTCATGGGTTTTAGCATTTAATGAAACATTTCTGGTAGTGTTCACGATTGTGCTTCTTCTGCATTTGTTTCTGGGTTTACTGTGCTTTAATTCTGCATGCCAACAATAAGCTAACATCAAATAGTACAAAGGACTGAAAGAACCTCCTTAAGCCTGTGTGTTCAGCCCTTGGCTGCAGAAAGCTACCTTGCACAGTTGTCCTCTTGAACACCTGAGGTTAATGGCATCTTCTCCAGGCCACCTCTCAACCCACAGGAGCTAAACAAGAGAAAGGCCAGCACTGGGATGGCTTTAGAGACTCTTGGAAGAGTCACAGATGACCCAATCTGGCAAAAGGAAAGTCTTAAGAAGTTCTTCACCATGAGGGTAGTGAGACACTGGAACAGGTTACCCAGAGAGATGGTAGAAGTCCCATCCCTGTAGGCACTCAAGGCCAGGCTTGATGAGGTTCAGAGCAATCTGACCGAGTACACATCTCACTGCAGAGAGACTGGACTAGAAGACCTTTGAGGATCCCATCCAACTCTATGATTCTATGAACAGCAGCTGGCTGATATTTCCTTAGGACTCTGATCAAATGACTGGGCATGACACAGGACAAAACCCAAGGGTGGCTGTTGCTTCCCGCTTGTCTGACTGATATACAGCTGTGTTGGCGTTATGACAGAACTCCTTCCCATTTTCCTTTTTCCCCTTGGCATGCCTGAATGAACCAGCACATGGGTTTTCTTCCCATTTTCTTTTTTCCCCTTGGCATGCCTCAACAAACCAGCACATGGGCCAGACATGGCCTGAGCTCCCAGTTGATATTGTGTCACTGTTCACACTCTTCTTGGACCTTAAAACAAGTTATTAAAATTGTATTATCTGTAGTACAGAAATGCTTTTCCCCCTCATGTTCCTCAAGTCACATTATTTATCATCCTGACCAGGTGATAAAACATGGGATGTTTTAGTAGTCCAGAACTGCAATTATCTTAGAAGTTAACAACTACAGGAATTAAGAGCATAGAGATAAAGTAATATTTAATTGTTCTTTCTTACCCACTAGGAACAGGTCCCTCCAGTCTTTTGTAACTGTATCCATTTAATGTTTTACCACGTGGAGACAGAGAAATTTTACTACAGCCTTTTGCAGTTAGCTGTAGGCATGCACATTTTGACCTAGAAGACAATGGTAAGAGATCTCAGAATGTATTTGGGGCAGTGTAAATCAAACATAAATCCAGAAAACTTGAAGAGCACTTGACTACACATGCACAATTCTAGATATACCTATGTTCTCCCCACATCACTTTTACTCCACAAGGCCACTTCAGGCAACTTTCCCTTCTCTTTGTCTCTTGCCTGGTTATGTGCTTCACAATAATCATGTTCTCTTCACTCCAACCTCATTCTTACACCAAGCTCTGTAAAAGGCACATGTAATCAGCTCAAGCATGGCAGAAATGTATTAATAAACAGGGCATTGGCTTGAATGAATAAAAATCACTGGTCCTACATAGCATTTCAGTTTGTTAGGCATAACCTTCCTCCCATCCCAGCACCAGGAAGAGAAGAATTTCACACTGTGGAATTGAGAACTCACACAATAATACTGGTCTTTACCATCTTTTTTCATGACAACCCCAAAGACCCACAATATTTATGCAAAGAGCACTAAGTCAAAGCCTGAACCTCAAACCCACACATCAAACATCTCAACTGTTGAGGGAGTTCAGTGTGAAGAAGCAGCATGATATTGTGAGAGATGGGCTGGAACCTTGTCTTTACAAAGTGAAAGTTTGGAACAGGATGGAAGGTCTTGATGTCCTGAGCTTGAAGGTTTGAGACAGGATGGTGGGTTTTGATGACCTCAGCTTGAAGCCTCTAACAAAATAGTTAATTATTGTTGAGTTGGGAAATTACTAAATAGGGAAGGACAAGATAAGAAGATTTCAGTAAATATTACTCTCTAAATCACAGAGAAGTAAAAGATATGTTTGATTAATAAAAGTACTCTAAACAATAAATCAAGATAGATTGTAATTGCTTTGGGACAGGTTAGAAGCCCATGAAAGGGGCTATCTAGCCTTGAAAATAATAATATAAAAAGCTGTGCTCTTTGTGTCAAGGCATGTGCTTCTTGCAAGGAAGTGCACCTGCCATTGCAATTGCAAATAAAACCCTGCTTCACAAGATCCATGCCTACATTCAACTATTTAATTTGTGAGCAGTGTGCCTGCTGTTCCCTAGCATTCAGCTGAAACAAAACTTCAATTACTGAAACTCAATTATATTAGGCTGTGATTTCAAATTTTGGTTGTGTAATGGGCAATTAGATTGCACACCAGTATGTGCAACTGCCCTAACCATCAGCAGTACAGAATGCATTCAACACCAAGTAACAACTACAGGCAGATACCAGGTCAAAGACACACTCTTCAAGAAAACAACAAAATTATCACTGAATTTTGTGTATGTTAACTGTGGTGGGTGCCCACAGAGCAATGCACAGCCCACAATTAATGCTGTTGAGACAAGGGGGAGATATAGAGGCTGTGAACAGGAATGTTTCTTCTTCTGCGTCAGTAACCTTTTAAGTTCCAAATTATCTCTCCATGCTGTCCCATTCTCTTTCTGGGATACTATCCCACAGTAGGAGTTGCAGCAGGAACTACCATACAGGATCCTTCCCTGTTTGCCAGGAAAACATGCCGTCCTCTGCTGGCACAAGACTCCCTTCTCCACCATTTTCCCAAAGACAAAAGATCTGCTTGCCAGCTTCACTTGGAGGAAAAGCATTGCCAGTTTGGGGGAAAGCGAAAGGAACACAATAATGCCTCTTTATTGCTTCTTTCCCTACAACAGAGGTTGGACAGGAAGGAGTACCCAAGTTCTGGAGAAGATAAAGACACAATAGTGTCAACCAACACAAAGCATTAGCACAAGACAACTACCAGAGATATTCCAGCAATATTGGTACTTCATTATTTGATAGTGTGCATCTTCACACTTATACCAACAACCTACTATTGAGGCATTATGCATCACTTGCTTGGGATTTACCTACCTATCAATGCAGCCATCTGTGCAGTCACATGAATCAACAAACATGCTGGAGAAATTGTTGAGATAATATGCACGTGGCCATGATGCCCTCCGATATTTGAAATAAGGTAATCTCGCATGGTCAAGATCATTACAGAAGGAAATGGGCACAGACTCGGCTCCATTGCTAATATCAACATCAAACACAAGGGGGCTGGAATTTACAGTGTTCCTGCTCAACAGTACATATGTGTTGAAGGAGAAGTGATCAACAAATAAGAAATTGCACTTTGTTTCAAACAAATAATTCTGCACATCTTGAAAGCTTCTCAGACTCCGACCGCAAGGAGCTTTGTAATGAACATCCAAGGATCTGGAAAGGCAATCTGCTTTTGCGTGGCGTCTTTGAAAATGGAACAAGACTGGTATCTTCAGAGGATTTTCACCCTTGAAGGAGGCTGCTGCTCTGTAGGCAAGACATGCACTAGAGCACTTGTGGTTCTTATACTGCAGCTTTAAGGGTAAATCTTGAATTTTACCAGATGCTTCTTCACTTCCTGAATATGTTTTTTCCACCTCCTTCTTTTTGCTATTTGGAATAAAAAAAGGAGGGGGGAAAAAAATAACATGGCCTTAAACAACCAGTAAAACATTCAACTTTTTAGTAGTTCAATATTATTGACATTGGAAAGAAAAATATCATTGCCAGAAGGCCAAAGGTTTCACTAGATCACTTCTCATATTACATTCCAGTCCTAACATTGCAGGAAAATATATTCAGTAGCATTAAAAACCTAAGGCAACAGTTTCTTCACAGAAAGAACTTATATATTAGAAGGCAGAAAGGATGTCAAAAAACAAAAACCAAAGAACACCACAAAAAAAGAAATTATATAATTACTCCCATCTTCAAATCAGCACCTGAGGCTAAATACAGATATTAAGTCACATATCTGACAATCTCCACAGTTTTGAATGCCTGAGAATGAACAAAAAAAATTGTTATATCTTAACCCTGATAATTCTATTAATACTTGGGGATCTTCATTCAAGATCTAATGCCCTGTTTTACTCTGTAGTATTCTCATATGGCAAATTAGACAAGTCTACTCAAAACTTCATGTAATCCACATAGGTCAAGTTTAAACATTTTTACTTTGAAAACTGGAAACATTCAAAACCAATTTTAAAACATGAAATTTAGAAAATACAAAAGAAAGACTAAAATACCTCATAAATGGACTATAGGATACATCAAATAAGGAACTGGAATAAACTGTTACATACGCTGACTTGTGAGAATCTTCTACAGAGTCTGCAGTGCTGTCATCTGTAAGAAGATGCTGTACTTTGGCTTTGGTTTCCTGTATGCCATCTCCATCAAACACAGCACTCACTGAAAAAATCCATACACAAGCAAAATCTTCAGCAAAGGAGAAATGTATCATGAAGGTTTATCCTTTTACACATTAAAATCTCCCAGGCAGCTTTTAAAGAGCACAGAGACAACACACAAAACACACATATTTTTCATTATTTAAGATAAAAAGGATACCAGGGTATTACAGGTAGTGGAGCCATGCACAGGATGACTCTGCTTGCAGGCAGCTCAGGTTCATCAGGGCTTAGGAGTTCAAACCCTCCTTATTTGGTATAAGCCATAAACACAAACCACAAAAGCACAAAGGTAGGTGAGAGCCCACAACCCAGTAACTGAGGAAACTAATTACGTTTTTTCCCTTGTAATAAACATAGAAAAAAAACCCCAAAACAAATCAAAACCCAGACTTCTCAGGCATATTTTATTGACTTCAACTAGGGGAAATTGGCTTCTGGTGAGTAAACTAAGACAAAATAAATCCACATACCAAGTAAGTATGATTGAGACGCACATACCATTTGTCAGGGTTAAGAGATCACCTACGTTAGCTTCATTCACCAATGTCCAAGCCTGCCAGCATTCTGTTAAAACACCAAAATAGACATGAAGTGCAATTTAAGTAAGGATAACAATGACAATGGGGAAACAAAGGTGTAAGTCCTCCAGAAACACTTGTTTCCTCTTTATGTTAATTAAGAGTATTGCAATACTGATGCTATTAAAAACTTTTTGCACCACAGTCCCTGATAGCCACATCTTTGAATAACAGCTTATATTAGTAGCTGTGAATTGGCATGTCTTTGAAAAGCTGATGGAATGTTTCTGGACACAAGCAAACAGCCTCTAGTGCCGTTTAGTCTAAGTTTCTTCTTTACCATCAGACTAGTCATCTTCCTGCTAAGAATGGATGGGTCCTGGGACCCCAAATTAATACTACTACTAAATTGTTGGCAATTGTGTTCAGATAGTAACAACACAACCAAGAAACCATCTAACTCCATGCAATAAATATTACAGGGTGAGTGGCAGACAAATGTCAGCAAAATCCATGTTAATACATTATCCCTGAAATCTTTAAAGAACAAAGCATAGAAAAATACAGATTTGACTATGTCACAAATTCACTGTCACCTCGTTATTCAACTTCTATCTATGCACTGCTGTAATATTTTGTCAGAAAAATCAAGTACACAAAAAATGCGTTGCCAGTTTAGAGCAAGCAGCACAATGCAGTGTGTGACTAGTCACACAATAATAAAATCATCTATCATGACTATTTTTCTTGCACAAATAAAAAACCATGCATAGATTACATTTACATCAGCAATTCAGAGAAAAAAAACCTAATTTCTATTAATTAAATAGATAAGTAAAAAAACCTGTGTATGATTCCAAGTTTGTAAGATTTACAATTTTGATGTAGACAAGGAAACGTATTTCCATGAAAATTAGGAACAATCTTAAATATGATACTGTCATATTTTTCTACTAACATGTCTCTGACATGAAAGAATACACAATTATAATCCCACCCTCAACCCAGTCATTCCACCAAGAACAGCTTTAAAGGTTTACGGTTTCAATGATAAACAAAACAAAAGGCACTGCAGATATTTCATTACTTCTTAAGGATAAACATTCCAGTTCCACATGCTTAGGAGCCACACATTGCTTTAAAAAGCATCCAGGCACAAAGAGAAAACGATAAAATGCACCTGAAACTGAAATGTATTTTTAGAAGTGCTAAAAACCACCACCTACAAGGTAATTCAAATTCAGAGATATCTGAATTGTGGCACATATCAAACAGCCCAACACAAAACAAGCCACAGCTCTCTATAGTCCATTATGCAGAGGAAGTTTAATCCTTATGATTAACCACTACAATTTCAAACCTTGGTTTGTGGCAGTTCCATTCTTGATCTTTTGCTTCAGTAGCAGCAGCACATTTTGCACTTGCTCAAATATGTCATCCACTCTTCGACCACCCAACTGTGACCAAAATGCCTTCAAGTCACCTGAAATGCAAATTTCCATTTACAAGTCTGTACAGCCTCCAAGAAGTATAAAAGGCTAAAACCACAAATAGCTTCTACTGGACTTTGCAAAGGTTTCCAATAATTTCACTGGGAGGCACTTCTGAAAAACTAGCCAGGAATGCTGTCTTCTCTATGAGGCTTAACTGTTCCTTCAAGTAACTTTTCAAGCACATGTAAAAATAGTGCTGTGGAAGCCTTTTTCCATGCACCAGCAAATTAGTCCCACTATAGTTAATCACAGCTGAAACTCATAGAAATTACTCCAGAGAATATTTTCAACTGAATGAACTGAACATAAGATATAAAATCTGTAACCTCCCTTAGCTATGCAAGCTAACTATCCCATTCCATTGATATTTTGGTTTGTATTCTAAGGAAAAAAATGTTCAAGATATTTTCAGTTGGATACATTTTATTCATCAAGTGATATCAGTTTCAATACTTAATATATGCTTATATCATGTATCCTTCCTCCATTAAAAATAATTATAAAGAAAATTTTGTTAAAAAAATCACCTTTAAAGCTAGTGGTTTAGAATCTCTTCTCTACCAGGTCTATGCACCTTTGAGCTACTAAGCCCATTCATGAAAGCTCTTGTTAAAACACTAGACTCTGAGAATCATATCAACAGACAATAAAAGAAAAGAGAACAACATTCAAAACGGCCTTACCAGTCAGAGTGTGGACTGATATCTGGTGCCAATAGTTATAAATCTGTCTGAGGCCACTACCTTTACAGGGATTTTCTTTTCCCTCTATAAGATCCATGTCACCATACATATTTCTCCTCAGCTTGTGCAGGGGAATGATGCCAGAGCAAGGAACAAGCAGCCAAAGCCAGGACTACTTATGCCAGCTACCAGAAAAAATACTTGGGCGTATTTCCTATAGGGAAGACCTGTAGTGCTGCTGACTTAACATCATACACATACACCATAAAAGGCATTTTCACACCAGGAGTGGTAGCAAATATTTACTAACTTTCCCTCCATAAATCTAAATTATACTACCTTCAGTCTGCTCCTTGTTGGAGCTGGTAAGGTTCTCCACTTAAAAGCAGTCAATACAGCACTGCAAAGGGTGCAGAATGGACAAGTCAGTAGATTAGATGCGAAATTAAAACAGTTGTAGCTACTTTTTTTAAAAATTCATACAAGTTAATACTACAGCAGGTATCAGTAGCAGCACTGTGTAAGGGAAGCGCTATAGTGGAACTCAACTCATTTTCAAACAGTTATCCCACATCTTATCAAGACATAACTGAAGAACACCCAAATGAAACAAGCTGCATGAGGAATAATTTTTTCCACTCATCTCTCAAGTATGAAGCCACCATAGTATACTCAGCTGAGTGCACTCAATCTTCACTCCCTATTATCAACTACCTTTTATCTCTCTTTAAAAAAAAAAAACCCAAAACCCAAAATTAATGCTGTCAGTACAGTAGTACTGCAACTAAAATGATTTCTTTAGGAAAAGAAGGCTTTTTCACATAAAAAAATTTCTGAGTCTCTTTCTCAACAGATGCAAAATAAAGCAATATGTCTCCACCACTGAGAAGTAAAGCAGCATTCTTTGATCACACTGAAGATACAAAATTTCTGACTGTTACATGTCTAAATTGATTTTTTATCCAGACAGTCAGGAGCCATAATGTTTACAAAGCAATGATCTGTATTGTGTTTGACCAGAAGCCTTAAAGCTCACAAAGATAGGATCTGGTACTTGACCAGAAAGCTTAATTTAGAAGAATAAAGAAAAGCATGATAAATAATTTTGTGTTTTGCAACAAAGAATGTTGCTCAACAATGCACTGCGCATCCCATCCCGACTTTAATATCAGGGATTTGATTTGTAGAATGATTAGAAGTGACCAATGTTTTTTTTATTAAAAATTAATATAGATGAAGTGATGTTATCAGAGGTCAACCAATGTAAAGGTTAAATCTAATGAACAAGTAAAACCGGACATCCTATGCATGTTTCTTGTAATAACTTAAAACATTGAATCTTGAGCTATAAATATTTGTTGATTGTAATATTCAAGCAGACATCTTTGGGAAAGATCCCATGTCCCCAGTGTGCATCGTCAATAAAGGGTATCACTATTTATCTAACTTTGTGTAGATAAGTTTTACCACTACAGATTTGCAATATGACAATTACCACTAATGACACTGAAAAACATAAAAGACACCTTGCTTGTAAGTTAGGTAGTTAATCTTTTTTACGCTGTATCTGAAGAAAAACATTTGCATTCACTGTGGCAGAAAAATTTCATTTGGTTGATTGCAAAAAGAAATTGTGTGAAGACTCCTGATTCCTAGAAAAAAAAATCTGCGTAACGACTGCTGAAAACATTTAATTTCTTTTTTAAGACTTACCTTTTTCCATCTTGTGAGGTGGCTGCGTGTTTCACCCTTTGAGGTACCACCAGCACCAAGCTCAGCTCAAGCAGGTTGATCTTGCTGTCCCCTGACAGAGTGAGGAGCCTGGGGACAGGAGCCGGGCCTCCTGTCAGACTGTGAGCCTGCGGTTGACATGGAGTTATCCAGCCTTGACAAGGGACAATGCGTAGTGGAAGAACAACCCCTCTCTCGGATTCTCTCGACGCTCCCTGGTCAAGGGCCACCCTGGGCCACTCGTAGTGCCTTAGTAGCCTGGTCCCACCACATTCCACAGGCCCAACGCCTCTCAACTCAGCTGGGGCATAAAGAAGAGACAAGGATTAAAGCTGCAACAATGTAAGAACAGGCCAGGCCCAGTGACGGCTCTCACGCACCCCCTCCCGCCGCATCCGGCGTTACTTACCGCCGATGAGCGGGCCTCTCCTCTCCGGGAAGCTTCTTAAGAACCAAGACTCACACAACCAACTTCCCTCCCTCCTCGCTCGTCACTATCTCCGAGCCCGCCGCTGCTTAACGGTACCGAGAGTCCCATCCAGCGTGCAGGGACCGGGCGGGCAGCGCCGCACCGTGTTCCTCTGCCCCCCGCTTGGGGGCGCCGCCCCTCCAGAGAAGCCAGCTCGCGGAGCGGCGCTGCGCCTGCGCACCAAGGCCCACACGCCCCTCCCACCGCAGGACTGAGGGAAGGGAGTGCGCACGCTCACAACCTATAGCTCCACCCTTGCCCCCACAACGCAAGTCCCTTGCTGGCAGGAAGCGGGACCTTCCGGCTTTATGGCTCCGCGCCGGGCTCTCCCCACTCATACGCGTGCGCAGAGAGGGGCCGGGCCTCACCAACGAATGGCTGCGCGCAGGAGGTGGGCTTTTCTTCTCTGCGGGGGCCAATGGGGCGACGCCGGAAGGGGAAAGGGGAGGGGGCCGTGTGAACGTAGGGGGGCCGCGACAGAGCCTGGAGACGTCAGGGTGTCCGCCATGTTGGAAGGGGCGGGGCGACGCGCTTTTCGGGGGTCTTGGTAGCACTGGGGTGTGGGCTGTTCCCTGTGGGGGTTCCTCCGTCCTTTCAGAGTAGGGCTTGGGAAAGGCGAGGGGAAAAAGGGTTGTGTCAGGAACCTGGTCCGACAGAGCGAACATTAAGCTGCAGGGATGGGCCTGGTCGCTGTTTGAGTCGTAGTGGGGCCTGCCTGGCCTCAGGTGCTGTGGGATGTGGCTCCTCTTTCAACATGTGGTGTGAGGTGAGGCATCCTGTTGTGCCCACCTGCGTCTGTGTAGCTTTCCACAGCTGCTGGGGATCCCAGCGCTTGCTAGGCCCCTGTGGGAAGCTCTCATGCCGAATAGGCTGCAGGCACACAGGTGGGGAAGAAGGGAGGATAAAAGCGATTTACTGAGAGGTGTTCAGAGCATTTAATTAAGACACCGATTAATACCTTCGGTAAGTGAATGAGTTAATGAACTCCACAGCTCGCCCTTGATTTTTGCATCAGTGTCCTATGAAGTGCTACATTATTACCACTTTTTTGTTTCACAGTGTGAAAACAGTAAGAAAAGTAGTTACATTGCCCTTAATTTTTTCAGCAGTGTTGCAGCTGTTTGCATTGTGGCTATAAGAAAGGGACTTTTCAAAGAGGCAAATATTAACACACCCTTAAAACACAGGGAGAGTGGTTTGGCATCACTGTTTAGTCACTTCCTTTTTTATCACCACTTAACACTGTGGCAATAAATAGAATTTTCTCCCATAATTGTCAAGGCATTTCCAATCCTAGGGATGCTATAAAAAGTATTTCTTTAGTTAGGGAAGGTTAAAATTTAATTTATCTGTGAGGGAATGCCATGTTTACATGCCTCAGAGCTCTGATCAGACCCAGAATCCTCCAGAAGATTTTGATGTCCAGCATCTGCTTTGTACTTTTTATAAAACCTTTTAAATGTTTACATAGGCTTGCCTACATCTGTGCCTGTGTTTGAAGTTCACTGATTAGCCCATGACCACTGCCTAACTCTGCAGAGAGAAATGAGGCAACTAACAATAACATTGTTGGGAACAGGGTAGCTCATCATTACTAATGTGCTGACAAATCTCCCAATAAAAACAGTGGTTTATGTTTTAAAAAGACTCCTGTTCTGTAATTGTTTGTTTGAAAATTAAATAAGAGTGATTCTTGCTTTTGGAAGATACGATGGAATGAGATGGTGATTGCAGATTAAGTAATTTCATTTTACTGAATTATTAATATATGTGCATGTGCAAGTTATGAATCACTTGTTGCACTGCAAATTGTGTGTGAAAAGTATACCAAACACAGAGAAGATGGAGACAAGCATCAAAATGATTGTATTAATTAGGAGTTACTTTGAAAGTTGATATCCTCACAAAATTTTTTCTCCATTGAATGTCTCCTGTGTTTGCCTGCACACTTTGATACTACGTCTAAGCATTAATCATCAATATGGAGATAGTAGAGCAACTCAATAAACAATGAGTTGCAAATAATAATATTTATGGTTGAGTAGCAGGATTGTATATGTGTCTTTGCCTGTCATGGTTAGGAAATGATTGAAGTTTTGAGACAAAAATGTTGCTATATGCTTTGTGGTCAGGAGCAGCAAATAAGCTCACTGAAATGCAAGGAGTAGGAATTTGACCACAAAGAGGATTTTACTTGGAAGGGGGTAGTAGTGTTTTCATGCAGTCCCTTTGCCCTCTGCCATAGCAAGGTCTTCTCTTGGCAGCAAGCACATACTCTGCTGGTTGCTCAAGGTGAGGACCCCAAAAAGAGCAGGGAAGGGCTGAGGCTGACGCTAGCGGCTAATGCAAGGAATCTACTGAAAAGGGGTTTTAAGACCTCTTGAAATCAGGGTGTTGCATTATTCACACACATAGAAATGTGTTTATGTCAGTGTGATTTGAAAGGCAGTTTTCTGTATCTTAGGAAATTATCTCAGAGAATAGTTTGGGGAGAGGTAACAGTATAATCTCTGTTACTCCCTATTAATTGTCAGTGGTTCTCAAAAGCTTTTATTAGCAGCTGGAGTGATGGAAGAAGCTGAAAGCACATGACTACATGTCTCACAGACAAAACAGAATTATTATATAATTGGCTTATTATTTGAAGCAATAGGAACAGGAAATAAGTCTTTCATTAAACACAATTTAATGATTCTGGAGTCAGTTTTGAGACACTACCTGAATTTCCTCGGTTTTGCTTTTATTGGGAACTGTATGATAAGCTTTCTGTAGCATTGCAGCAGATTCTTCCAGTGAGCCAGTCAGCTCAGTTCTTCCCAAACTTGTTAGGTGGCAGAAGCTCACAAGTGATGCTGATCTGACGTCCCAGTAACCTGCCCGCAGACTCCTCTAGCAGCAGGGCCAGCTTCGTGGGACTCTGCTATCTAGACCTGGATTGAGTAGTTGCTTCCTGAGGTGAGGACAGTCTGTTCCATTTGCTTATACTTCACAGAATCACACAGAATNATGAAAGGGCTGACTGTCCTGGTGAATGGTGCTGTTGACTGAGTTGCTGAATTATGCTTTTGTGTTACTTCAGATGAATGATTGCATATAGACAGGGAGAATGCAGAGGGTTCCTTTGAGTAGGAAGAGATGAAACTGGTCCAAAAGGAACACCCTCATCTAGTTCTCTTCTCCAGGGTTGTTTTATCATCTTGAATAAGTGGGGATTTGGGTGTATCCTTTCATGGCCAGATAGGCTGGAGTGAGGTACAGAGACATCAGCCAGGCTTCAGAAAGTAGCGAATCAGTCAAGGCTGTGAACCTTGGAAAGCTCTGGGCATTTGGGAAATGTTTTATGATTATAATTTACTTTTTTGTACTTTTCTGACTGAATTGGCTCTTTGTTCTATTGACTCTTCTTAAAATGTCTTTATCTTCTTAAAGTATGAGTACATTTACCTGCTTCTTCTCTGTCACATCCTCCCTATTATCATTCCTGGTGATTTAACTTAATCCCTTACAGGTAAGCATACACACCTCATTACTTCAAAATGCAGATTTAACATAATATTACATATTACATTTCAGTGTGTTGTACAAATAGTCCCTTGTTTTTCACCCATCTCGCGTATCTTAACTAAGATGACAGATCAAAGAACAGGTATTATAAGCAGATTATTGCTTCTTTACAGAACTTGCTCAGTGGGGCAACCTTATCATAGAAGTCTTGCTGTAACCCATTATTATTTATGAACATGCATACTAATAATGCTAATACACTACTTACTAATTTGACTTGTCACAGATTATTTATAGGCCCCAAGTGCGTGTGTTGTGATTCTTTACTATTGTAGGTATGTTAGGGTTTAGGTATTACTAGGATATTTGAATACTGATTTTTCCTGCTATTAAGTCAAAGAGGAGGTTTGATATCTCTGAGAAAACACTCATCATTTAAAATAATTTTGTCCTACCTGTGATGTAAGCATGTTTGCATTCCTGGCAACTGAAAGTCAAACAAATTGTCTGCTTGAGAAATGGAACTTTTAAAATCGTACGCTGTTGTGGTCCTAAGGGAATCTTAAAACACAGACTGAGACTGGCTATGAAAAGGAAAGGAAAAATTTGTGTCACTGTTTAAACAATAGACTTCTTTCATGTGGAGGACCTAGATGTCTATTAATTACCAACTGGCTTGAGGGTTTTGGAATCTAGCCCAATATGCTGAAACTCTTAACCATCCACTTGCTGGCATATTGTTCAAGGTCTGCATTTGGAGGCTTAATGGATTTCATAGTTATAGTTTATGAAGTAGAAATGTTTTCATTTTTAGCTGTGTTTCTGTCTCACTGTCTCAACATTCATTGCTAATGTAGATTCTGGACAGTTGCATGAACACAGAAAGAAAGGATTGGTTGAAGTATTAGGTAAAGCTGCGCAAGGTTGAGCAACATGTGCTGTCTCTGCACCCCTGTGATACACTGATCAAATTGTGTCCTCTCATTTTGGGTAACTCGGATGAATTAACAAGATCTGAAGGCCTGTGGTTATAGTTGCATTTGAAAGGGCTTGAGATCTCTGGAAATCAAGCAGTGGATGTATATGATGAAAGAAACGCAAAACAAATGGATGTCTAAAACCCCTTTTATCTTCATTTCTCCATATGAATGTAACTGTGTATTTCTCTGAAACAAATTTTCACTGGTATTTTCTGAAGTAAATCTAGTGGTTTTAAAGTATTCTGGTCTTTTTGATGGACTCCGTTTGTGGATTTGAGTGCAGATTAAAGTATGCACACTGAATGTTTTCATTAAATGAAGATGCAGCAAACAAAAATTTCTAAGCAATCTTCAGTGAATTTGTGGTGTTCCCACTCTTAGGAGATGTTCTATGGAGTGCTCCACAAATTTTTTTAATTGTCTCTTGTTTCTTAAATGGAAATGCAGAGGAAACTGTCCTTATGATGCCGGCTGATGTACGAAGGCAAGCGAGTGAGTGCCT
Organism: Turnix velox; assembly: GCA_013400935.1. NCBI lineage: Eukaryota > Metazoa > Chordata > Aves > Charadriiformes > Turnicidae > Turnix > Turnix velox. The sequence continues at coordinate 138,154 of VZTY01022623.1, forward strand.
GGCACAGAAATGCACCATCAAAAGGAGGCATATGGCCAGAAACTTGAAGTCATTATTGCCTGGAGATGGAATTACCACTTTCAAATAAAATTGAAACCTATAAGGTTTCAAGTATACTAAAAGGAAGTTGATTACACCACAGAAAATAGAGTAAATAAATGCCATGATGTAGAGGCTCAACAATGGAGCTCCTAAAAGAACATTCTGGACTAAATAGTCCTCAGTTGCAGCCTCCTGTTGGGAAAATTAATTTAGCTGAAGAAATTGTTTTTCTGGATCCAGTTGACAGTGCTGTATTAGCATTTGGTTTGATCTAACTTTGTAGAGTTGCTGGAAATTGGCAGTAAGGTGAACTGGAGGAGCAAGGATAGGATGCAGTATTGTCCTATTAATATTTATTGTGTTTAGTTTTATTAATGAGTATTAGGAAGGGTTAGGGAAGATGTAGTCCCCTTAATGTCTTAAATTGACACTGGCTAAGAAAATGTTCTGTTCTTCCTGTGCTACTCAGCCCTCTCCTGTTCATTTATCATTGTTCAGGGAACTGGTTGGAGTTTATAAAAAAAAAAAATTACTAATTTGTCTCAACTGATTTCTATCTATATAACTTTTCCCATCTAATTTGCAGTGCTGCTGCTGGGTATTTCTGCTTCTCTCAAGGAACTGGGGTGGCCTAGGGACAAAATAAGCACCTGGGGACAGACTGATTGCTTTATAATTTTATTATTAGTGGAATTTATCTCAGTTTAAAGTGTTTGGGCAGCTTCTTCTTTGGTATGAGCAAAGTGTTGGCATGGGCAGAACACTTATGGTACCCGAGTAATTGTAGATGGTCTTCATCACAGAGCGGAGCTGACCTCAGCCTGGACTTCTCTGTTCTCAGTTGTGCCAGACCAAAAAACCCTCCTGCTTTTTCAGAAATTAGAGATGAATGGTCTTATTTTGGAAAAAAAATTGAATTTAACTTTGCAATTATTATTTTTCTGTAAAATTCTTGAACTGGAAACAAAGAAGCAATGATAAAAATTAGTGAGGTCTTTCAGCAGCACTAAGCAAGTGAAGTGTGGGCCTAAACCACCACAACTCTTTTTCCTAAGAAATGTTACTTAACACTTCTTAACATTAACATTATGTTAACATAGGAGCTTGGCACTCCTTTCACATAGGCAGATGCGGGCACTACTTGTTACAAATTAATACCAAACTCAGTCTAATTTTCCTGCCAAGGGACACTTAAAAATCTTTAGTAAGATTGAGTGCTGTTAGAAATAGGTTTCATGTTTATGTGCCAAAAAAAAAAGTTTACCAAATACTGCTACATAGCTTAGTTTAGTGGGCAGATAAGGTTTCCATCAAGGTTGAGACATACCAGCTGCGTAAGTTGTGGTTTGGTAGCATAAGTTTTAAGTGGAGGATTTTTTTTTTAAGATGAATTAATTTTGTTAATGAATTTATGACAAGGTGCTACAACCCTTGCATCAGCAGGTCAAGATGTATGGTTGCAGCCTAGGTAAGGAATGAAGAAGAAGGGACAGGATGTTTGTGAGTTTTTTTAGTTTGTTCTTTACCTGTTTTTGCCACTGCACATTGTAGAAATATTTAAAAATATTTTCTTCCTCCAAAAAAAGGAGGCTAGATGGATTTTAAATTTTTGTTTTGTTCTTTTAGTATTGTAGCCAGGATTATCCATTTTAGAAATTATTGATAGAAGTAGTTCCAAATATGTCACACAAGTTATTGTCCCTGAGTGAAGGTTCTTCACTTGGTGTGTGAGAGCCAGTCAACACAATGAGTCAAGGTTTTATTTCAGTTCTGCATAATCAGGTGCTGGATATTTAACAACAGCCAACAAACAGCACATTTCTGACAGCCCAGTATTTAGAGAGATGAGATAGAGCTGTCTGGTGAGTCGGTTCCTTTCCCATCTCACATTATACATATGCTTTCAAGTTAATGTTTTAAACATTTTGGGAGAGCCCTTTAATTAGTGTGCTCATTATTTACAAGAGGGTGTACATTCTAGTATACTAATCTCTTAAGTCTCCTCTCAGCCACACTTTTATCTCAACTCCATTCCAAAGACTGTACATCTCATCATTCTACATGTAGATAGAGACCAAGAGCCCTTGTTCACCTTCAGTGGGCTCTCAATATGGTTTTGCTTCAGCAATTCAATTTCTTTGATCTAAATTTTGGTTAATTGTTTCTACATCTAGTGCAGGTGCAAGGGCTCAAATAAATTTTCATTTCAGGAGTTCAGCTGAAGTTCATTTAAAATTCTGCTGCAGTTTTATACAAAGCGCTTCTATAGCTTTCCAACCATATTCTTTTGACATTGGAGTTTCATTTAAGAAGTTCCCTCCACAGTTCCTCTTACTTCTCCAAAAGCTGGGTTTATAGGGGAAGAAAGAGGTTTGGTTTTTTTCCCCGTTGTTATGTTGTCAGGAAGCCCAGCAGGCTGATCTGTCTCTCTCTGCAGTCATGCTGTTCCTAGAACTGGTGCAAGGGTAGTGACAGCAGGCAGGGCATGGCTGCCCTTTCTGTCAGCAATCTAATCTCATAGCAATTCAGTCAACTGGGAAATAACATCATTCAATCATTTTACTACATGAATTTAAAAATACTTTCTGATATCTCTGTGATGTTTATGCCTTGTATTTCCTCTTGCAAGAGATGATAATTAGGATGGAAGAAAGTACTGCTATTAAACAGACTTTGACATGTTGGGGACAGTTGAGTGACAACTATTTGACTGGGTGATCTTTCTTTAAGCCCTCATGTCTATCTAGCACAAAGACACTTATACAAATTTATACGAACTAATTATTTACAGCAAAGATTGTAGTTTACTTGTTCTTAAGTGTGGGAAGCAGGTTATGTGGGTTTTTTAAGAGTGGGCAATGAAGACTACAAAGTAAGAAAAGATTAAAATTACACAGAAAAAAAGAGTTCACTTTCAGCAGCATTAGAGTTTTCAGCAACATGTAAAATTCATCTTTTAAAACACCTTTTCTCTGCATGTCAGCAGGGAGTCAGGGCTGTATCAGCTTTCCCTCCTCAAGTGTACATTTTAATTGTATACTCTCACTTTCTGCAGTTCACTGTCAGTCAGGCAGCTTCCTCTCACATCTGCAAATAAGCAAAAGACTACCAATTCATGGCGGTCATTGGCTACCTGGTGCTTTTGAATGCAGGAGAAGCTGTTTGAAATACATGATTTATTTGCTGTTAGAAATGAGACACTAAATTGAAGTTTAAAGGAGAAGTCCTGTATTAACACAAATATTGTCCAGATAACACAATGCCTGGGAACAATCTATGATTTGGGGGGGAGAGGTTGTTTATTTTTGTTTGTTCTTTTTTTTTTTTAATGAGTTGTTTTAAGCAAAGGAATTATATAAGACTGAACCTTTTAAACATGACTTTCTTATGGAGAAATTGTGTTGACCTCTGGTCCTACTCCTTCTCATCTATTCCCCATGAATATATTTTCTCTTTTACATTACAGTGCCTGATTAGGTCTGTAACAGCCTTGTATCTACATCTACACTCCTCTATTTCTAGTGCTGCACACAGCCTTGGGCAAAGTGTTTTTGATGCAAAAGCAGCTTGAATGAAGGCAGGTTTCAATGAACTCTAAGGTCAGATTATTTAGGATATGCTCTGTTTGGAAGAGGGGTTTCCCTTCAAAAAAACCCAACACTGATGTAAGGAGATACGTCTCCACAGTTCATCTATGTTCTACCCTCTTTTGTCAGGGAAATGAAAGTAGTGCCAGAGGATTTCCCTACTTTCTTGGGTGGCAGTTTAATGCTTAGAAAACTTGCACAGAGCTGTTTCCCATTGTTTTCCCTGTCTCTCGCTGAACTCTCTCTGCCCTTTTATCTGATATCACCACATTGCCGTTCCTTCACAGGGTCGTGGGAGTAGATGTCTTTAAAAGTATGTGACATTCCTGTCTTGGAGGAGGGAAAACATGGGAGACCAAGCAACACTTGAGTTCTGTGTTATGTGACTTCCTGTTATATTTCTGACATCATTTATACAAGTCTCTCTCAAAGCTGGGAGGTGGAATGTGTAAGTATAGCTGGTTACGTAGAATGTGCAGAGATAAATATTAAGAGATAATTTAAGCATCCTGAATCTTGATTCAGGACTGGTTCAAGGGCAGCAGCCTTTTAGTTGATATCTAGTTAACTATTGCACTAGTTTACTGAGAGACTTCATAAGTTCTCCAACACTTGAAATTAATGTCAAGATCTGAGATCTTTTAAAAACCTGTTCTTGAAGAAGTAGACATCAGACAATGATTCATGCTTTGTGAGAACCACAGTAGATTTTTGCAGTTTTTAAATTCCTTTGTTGGCAGTAGCTACATTAATTTTTTGGTTTTCAGAAGAAGAAGAAAAATGTGTTTCAAACTTAATTTTCCAAGAAGTGCCTTATTTCTTAAGTCTGTAGGAAGCAGTGGACCTCTCTGCAATTTCAGCTCTGAGTGAATTGTTGCAAGTCCTTGTTTTGTGTTACTTTTAAGCTCCCTAATCTATGTTATTTTTAAATAGAAAAAATTAAAAACAGCTAAAGTGATTGTTGGGTTAAATTACAAGGTATTAAATAGCTTATGTCTTTAGTTACTTGGCTAATATGTAGCTGTTTGTTTACAGGTCTTTCTGTTTGGATACAGGTCTTTGTGTGCTGAAATCTTTCAATAGAAGTTCTTATGCTTGTGAAAGTAATTTCATTCCATGATGACAGCTCATAGGGACTGTTTTGCTGTGGTCATGGAAAGTTAAACTGGTATAATTCTCACCAGGTGACCTTCTCACAGGATTCTGCCTGCTCTTGGAAAAAAAGCCATCTCTTTTCCCTGGTACTTGGGAGGAAACTCCAAAATCATCAATAATGCCTAGTGCCAGGCATAATTTTGTGTCCTTATGAGCACTGCTGTTGTGAAAAAAATGTTTTTGTGACTTGCTTCTCTCAGTTCCACTGTTAGGCCTACAGCTCTTACTCCCTGGATGTGGGAACTGATTTAGTAAATACAAATTTTTGTAAAAAAAAAAAGAGGTCTTAAATGTATATTTGATACTAGAAAATGTGTTCTATGAGCACTCAGACCACATAACTTCTGACTATGATACTAATATTATTTTTTTTGCAAAGATACTGTGTAACTTCTTATGCCTGGGGCTGATACATCTTGAGACTTGAAGTATGTTTTCCTCACTTGCAGTACAAATCATGGCGCTTTTTTTTTTTTTATTGAAGAGTAGCAATCTTTTACCCTTCAGAAGTGTAGATTTTGATGGCAGATAATGTTGTTTTGTGAATGCACCCTGGCAAAACATATTCAGTTGCTTCCATTGGAACACAGCAGATGTGTAAACTCCCATTAGCAGGAGAAACACTCATTTCTTGAACTACTTTCAGAGGGTGTGAAAATGTTTGTGAATATAGATCTGTATGCTTTGTAATAAAGAAACTGTCAGATTTTATTGAGAGATGTGGAGAGGAGTGATGTTTGCCAAGAACATTTCCATTGGTACATTTGACCTGGTACAACCAATGTATCTAAATGTTGCTGTTTATGTCACACGATGAGTTATTTTCTTCCAGGTATCCAGAGCCTGTCAGGGATCCTCACTGTTGATGCTACCCAGGAGGACAGTTGAATCAATGCATACCCAGAGATGATTCTGGAGACAAGCACAGTGCTGTATGCTGGTCCTTGTTTCTGTGCAAAAGAATGCTTGCTTAGACTGTACTTGCTGCCATTAAAGGAATAAAAGGAATGATCCTGATATTTTAACTAAAGCTAAAGGACCTCAGCCCTTAAGCTGTACACTTTGCATTTGTGTGTGTCTGACATAATACTTAGTTTGTAATGCTAGCTGATGGGGAGAACAGTGGATTACTTTTTATCAGGATGGGAATGTGTTAGGTTTCCCACAGTGGGAAGTGACAGTATTGAACTTCATAGAATTCTCAATATGTTAATTGGCTCAACATCAATTTTGGTGAGGATGGACTACTTAGTTCTTCTAGGGAGGCACTGGAGGCTCCATCCTGGAACCAGAAGAATATGTGACTGAAAGCTGTGACACGGTATTTGTGAAAAAGGAAACCATTTATCACCTAACAAGCAGAATAATCCCATTTTGGTTGTTTTACATCCAAAGTGCAAGCATCCAGTGTGGCATGGCTGACTAGGTATATGTCACACAAAGGCAAACAAATTTGCAATCTGAATAGCGATAAATGTGCTTAATTATTTGTCAGGAGATATGACTTTGGGGTGCCTGTGAGGATGATGTCTCCCTTTGAGTACTCAAGGTTTCCTGTTTTGATCCAATATTTTAAACAAGACAAAAACTGGTAAAGAATCAAACATGAAAAGATCCATGTTTGCTTTCTCCAAGCCAACAGTGTTGATTGTCATAGATTTTCTTGTGTGACTTTGGTAATTTCAGAGCAACACTTGCTTAAAAATAACAGCTGCTTTTCATGTATTATAATAATGCTGAAATTTCATTATCTGATGCTGGAAAAAAATATGATTCTTTGCCTGAAAGCATTAGTCCAGACTATTTTCGCCTAATATTATTCTGATTTTGATTCAGCTGTTATGTAGGATTCCTAACTTGCATGAGAAGAGGCTCAGAAATTTGTTCTGTCTTTGGGTATGGTTTCTGNCTCAAAGAAAAGGATACATCAAGCTCAGAACTGCCTTGTATGTTTGTTTTGGTTCCATCCCTACAATGTCGAAGCACCTTATGGTCTCAAATGCATTAGTTTACCCATGGGGTGGCTAAGTGGCTTTTCCAAGATCACATGGAACCGCGTGACACAAATAGGAACTGACTCTTTGTTTCTTTGGTCTGAACTCATACAGAACCCTGTCTCTGTATGGGACTTTCTGATATTGTTCCCTTGGCTGGGGCAACCACTTGAAAAATACAGCGTTCTATGGGTGAATCCTGGCCTTTACATCCTGAATATGTAAACAACCAGAATGCAGTAAATTGTTCAGTCACTCATCTAGATAAAATAGCAGTCTGGGATTTCTGTTGTCTGTTCATTCTTGAGAATCAGAACAACCTGGAGCAATCTGCTTTATCTGAGTATTGCAAATATAATTTCGGGCTCCCCCAAGAAGAGGAATACTCGCTCTTCTAGGTTCTTTAAAACTAAGACATGCAGCCATTTGTAGCTATTTAGTATGCTGGCTTTGGGGTGGCACTTTAGCAAACCTCCAAGGTGCTGATTCCAGAAGCAGAAGAGTCATCATTCTTCTGGAATATATTCCTTTTTTCTGCTTTTCACTTGGTGTCAGCTGCTCTTGGAGATGAAATTTGACGGAGCTTTTTCTGATCCAGAGTGATGGTTCCTATCTACCAACCTTCTTCAATAATACATTTTGGAGTTATACATCTTTGAGTGTTTGTTTTGGTGCCACCTCATCTTCCTTATGCTGAAGTGGGTGCTATATTGAGTGCTTCTACTGGAGTCTTTAAACTGTGTTTCAGATGAAGCCTTATTTGTTTTGTTTGCAAGTCTCTTGAGACCATGTGTTGAAAAATGCCTTTGACTTCTATAGAAATAGCCAATAAAGAGAAAGAATTCTAATCCCAAACTGCCTTCCACCTTGCCAGAAACAGAGCCACACATTATGTATGAAGAAATTACTGTCATCGAAAGTAATTTGATCTGCCTAGTGTTTTCATTACATGTCACCATTAGTGAGATGAATATGCATAAATACAGCTTTCAGCCTCAAGCACCATTAGAAGGTTTTAAGCTCTGTTTAGGGATGCTCTTTGTCTTTTATCACCAGGGCAGTTACAGAGAACACAGGTTTTTTTGCCTACATGAGTGTGCGGGAAGGAGATGCTTTAACAAGGAGTCTTACTGACTTGCTGTCTTGCTTTGTGCCTAGCATTAAGAAAACTGCTTGCTGAAGTAATGTGGAAACCAGCAACTCAATTCCACTATTTTCTAGAATAACTGAACAGAATTAATATTGTTTGACTATTTTGGAAGTGGGAGATGGCAGATAAATGCTCATATACACAAAAGAATTTTACTATCTAATGGAGAAAAATACTAGCTAGTGATGCAAGCACCACCTTCCACCATACTAGACAGTGAGAGCATATTTGGCTGTGTATAACTTTTGTTTGTTGCTACTCTAAATAACTTTTTTTTCAGTGTGCTGTGATACAGACTAAAAGATTTGGCCTCTCATGGTACGTGTCTTATGAAAGGTGAAGTTTTAGGTCTCCAGCAAAACTCTTATTCCTGTTCCTGATTTTAATTCTGTGAATAAATCGTAAACAAACAGACATGGCCACTGAAGTTGCTGACTATACAGAGTTGGGATAGAAACAGTTTGGCTTTAATTATAGTGAAGAAACAGTGAAGGCTTTAATTATATGAAAAATACCTGCTCAGTTCTTCAGGAAGTTACTGATTTTTGAGGATTTCTTTCTGTTTGCATACATCCACAGGTGAAAAGCCTGCTGTTGTTTTGAGTTCACTGTTCCTCCACTCATAAAAGTTGGAGTGCAGGTGTGGTTCTTAATTGTGTTTTATTTTGGGACACAGTAGATAAGAGATGCAATTAACATTTAATAGCCAACTCTTTAAAGCACACATAAAATTTTAATATGTTTTGGTTTTCAGCTGTTGGGGTTTAGTAACCTCCTGTTTAGATGTAATTCCTGTTTGATGTGGAAATTTGCAGGAAAAGGAATTAATTTCAGCTAAATTCCTCTAAGATGATATAGTGAAATTTTAAATTTGCCGGCCTGTGCATAAAATATTTAATGCATGAAGGTGTCTGGTAGAAAGGCCAGCGTCAGTGATGGGGGTTTAAATAATACGTTCAGAAAAAACTCCTGAGCAGTTTGTAATAGTTGGTGCAGATAATTTTTTCAAAAAATAAAAGTTTAAAAAAATCTTAGCAGCTGTTTATACTTGTATTAAATAAAACAGGAAGGAAAAGGTAATATGTGCTTAAGAGCACTAGAGGGAGCCAGGAGGAAGAAGAGGGACAAACCACTGAAGACATGTTTGCATTTTTAGGCATAGCTCACACAAAGCATTCATTTAAATCCTCTTGCTTACATCTGCCAAAACGAAGCTCCAGGTCTGCCACTGCCTCTGGCTGCTTTCTGTTGCTCCCCGCTTCACTAAGGAAATTTTAATTTTCTGGTCCTGAGAGATGCCAGAAGCTTTGCAGCTTTTTTAGTGGCCATAGGAAAGACCACCTGCCCATCTGTAGCCTGTACCCCCCTTTTTTTGACTTGTTTGGTATTTGGCTGAGCAGCCAAATGTTTATTTCCTTTTCGGAGCTGGGGGCTGTTTTGGCAGGATAAGTGTATGGACTCAGTTCTGAGCTTGTCTGCATCTGAGATTATATGGGGGAGAATGAAAGTAGGAGTGTTGATGTATATTTTCTTGAAAATTCATTAGTAATAGCATTCATCTGGAGTGGCCACACTGCTCTTGCAGGGAATGTAAGAAAAATGAGTGTTTGTGAACTTGTAGGATAGTACACAAACATGAAGTTACGGTAAAGTCTCTCATTTTATGAGGTTTTTAAAGTGTTGTTTGGCACACTTTTTATATTGCTTTGCCATAACACTTAATGCCTTGAGTTAAAGTGCAACAGCTTTATGATTTAGATAATATAAACTGTTTTCAGTTCCCACCACCCCAATAAATTGCCATAATGTCGATACCTTGGGATCTGTTAGTTGGATAAAATCCCGTGGGAAAGGATGGGTATTCTTTAGTTAGCAGGTTTTGGAGGGTAGGGAGATCTATTTAGCATTGTGACATTACTCCTCTTAATAATCCAGTATTACACAATTAAACCTGTTGCTGTAGGGAATTGATTTTTTTATGGCCTTGGTATTGAGCAGTTTTGGGGGAAAAAGAGGAATTTTTTGTTTGTTTTTACTATCTGAGACTGCTTAGGGCTTTGGAATGCTGGAAGTAATCTTGGAGGAGCTAGGCAGACTGGAAGTGGGTGATTAAATTAGCAGAATTAATACCTACGTGCTTTGTGTATATCATCCATCTCTGTAATTTATTGCTACCACACTCATTGTTCAAGCTCCCTAATTTCTCTTTTCCATTTCAGAAAATAAATGGAAAGGGCAGGAATAATGGACTGGGGGTTTCTTCCTCTGGTCTTTATTTGATGGCATGATTTTAAGTTACAAAAACAAGGACAAACATTTCTCAAAAGTAAGCATGCTTTAGCCTGAGGGCTGTGCTCACTACTTTAAAGGAAATAAATATAATGGTATTTAAATATGTGGAGACTGGAATCCTTCAGCAGTGCACAGATATTTTTTTCAGTGTACTTTGAAACGATAAAGAATTGTTGACTGTTTGTGATTATGTCATTCCACGTTTGAGATGGCAACAAATTATGAACTGAAGCAAACATTTCTTTTGAAATATTTAATAACCTCTTGGCAACAACAAAAACAGTAACAGGTAAGAGCACTAAGTACAGCTGAATTCCTGTTGGACTGTTCAAAGCTTTTTCCTGCCATCTGAGAATTAATTGCATTGAAAGTGAAACAGAGTATGGGAAAAGAAGGATTATTTTTCCCTGTTCCTCTTTAGTTACTCTGCTTTGCCCTGTTTCTCCTACTGCAGTGTCAGGACGGGGCCAGGCATGTTTCTTGTTCACCTGGTGTATAAAGGGCTCCTATTAAAGCCTAAAAGTAGTTCCTCAGGTAGAATACTGCACAATTGGCTTATAAAGTGAGTAGACATTACATTTGCTCCTCAGAACCAAGAAAGCATGTGTATTTAGTGTGAATCTAAGGGTAGTAATTTTCTAGATAAGAAGCTCTTACGCTTCTGAAGGTCTGCTTACTCAAAATGTGCCATGAATACTTCAGAGAACTCAGCAATGCAAGGATTATCCAATGTGGCCTCTAAATGTGCAACTACACCAGATTTTTGGGTGATTATTCTGTAATTTTGGTAATTCAACTGCAGGGTAGCACTCACCACTTTAAAAATCTGTGGAATAACAAAGGGATGTCATTTTACCTTTTGAAGTAGTGGTGGATGAACTATGGAGAGGATGTAATTTCCCTCAAGAGAGGAAAAAAATACACAGTGCAAATTAATGACATAACATGCCTGGATTTTTGTGTTGCCTTAGGACAAGCTGGTAACTTTGGTAGGAACCCAAGGGCAGAGTTTTTATCATTTTGACTTTCACTATGGCATTTACCCAACGGCTTGGTACTCAATAGAAAAGAAAGGTCCAACCCCATTGTGGGTGTAAGATGCCACAGGGCGCATCACTCCTTCACTCCTTCCCTCTGCCTGTCCAACTGGGATGGAGAAAGTTGCCCAGGAATTGGTGCCTGGAACTAATTTTTAATCCCCCAAGTCTTTCATGTTGCAAAATGTTGGCCTGTGTTAAACTTCATGGAGAAGGGTGCCACTTTGGAGAGTGGCTTGTCCCACTCTGAGTTTGGCATCCACAGTGATGAGCTTGCTGAGCTTTTGCTGGAGGTGGCCTGAAAAGGAAACCTGCCCTGGGTGTCTAATGTAAATAATGCCTTTAATTTTGTGCTAAATTAATATCTGGAGCAGAAGATGACACTTGGTATCACTTGGTACAGCCTTTTAGGGTGCAGCAGGTGCAGCCCCAGTGCAGCCCCAGTGTCAGCATTGTTCAGGACAGCCTGCAAACATAGGGCTGAGGTATCTTGATGGTCAGCTAGTTAAAACATAAGCACACACACTGGCAATGTTTGCAGATAAGTGAAGAATATAAATCTGCTGGTCTGAAGTGGACTTAGTACCTGAAGGCAGGAGCAATTTGGGAGAGGTTAAGGGAGCAGGGACTGATGCTGCCTTTCCAAGCTTAGGAGCCACTGGGAGCAGCTGAAGGTCTTGGCTGTTCCCGGTGGGTTACTAGCAAAGGATGTTAGCTATTTAAAACGTGGCTGTTTCATCTGTATTCCTCAGAAATGAGGTTTCTCATGCACTTTTGGTTGCCTGCAATGTAGGGCTGTGCATAGCTACTGCAGGTGAGCCCTAAATTACGATCTGATGCAACTATAGTGCTGGTAGGCTGTGAAGGCTGAGATTAACTCCCCAGGCAAATATAGTATACAGAATTATTTTTAATGATGTAGGACTTTGGCTGGGCTTTGCTCTCAGGAAGAGGGGATGGGAGGTGAAATCTGTCCCTGAGCTGGTGAGCTCAGCATAAATACATGCTGGACTCATGTTCCTGCTTGGGCTCGGCTGAGTTTTGTGTGAGGATGGCATTTAAATCCCCATCCTGCAGAGCCCGTAGTGGATAGTAAAGCATCCTCTTTCCCCGGCTCTCAATGCCTGTTAGCTAGGGAGGGAGGCACTTGCAGTTCTCTTTGGGAATATGTGGTGCTTGCTGAGCAGTAGCTGCCAAGGGAGAAGAGTGAAGCATTTAAAAAGTCCTTTAATTGCATTTTGCTGTGTTTGTGTGCTTGATAATAGGTGGTAGCACTTGTTTCAGAATGTTTTAATTGCATGATTTTTTTGTCTCCTTCACACTACCCTTTGAAAAAATACAGTGTTTCTTCAGGAGGTTTTAATTCTGTATAGATTTTTTTCCACACCCCCCAGTATTATTGCGAAAAAGTACTATCTTTATGTTCATAATTTATAGTCAGGCAGGAGGGAGCTTAACTTGGGCTTCTCTGGGCAGGACTCCGATGAACGACGTTGTGTGTGAGCATGTTGATTTTGTTATTATCTCGGAACAGCAGCCGGCTGCCTGGGCTCCCTTATTTGCATTCTCAGCAGGAGGGCAAGGTGAATAATTTAATTCCAGCAGCCTCTGCCACGTGATGGGGCGAGGACCCATCCGTGATGCCTCCCCTGCACCCACAGACTTGAGCGGGGAATGGAAACTTACTGAAGTGATGTGAAATCGTCGCATCTCCTCCCTTAACCCTGGAGAAACCTCTCGGCGCTGCGAACGCTTCTTTCCTTGGCTTTTCCAGGCGTTCCTCTGACGTGGAGTTTAGGGGGTGTGTGTGTGTATGCAGGGTGTGGGTATGAGCCTGCCAGCCAGGCGAGGAGCAAGGGAGTGGGAAGTGAGGAGGGCTGTAGGCAAATAACTGCACAGACAGCCCACGGAGCTGGTGGGAGCGGAGAAGGGCGAGGAGCTCCGGAGGGAGGCCAGGAGTCTGGGGAGTGGAAATTTACAGCTGCTTGCGAGCGCCTGTGCGTATTGCAGCCATCCTTTCTTCTGAAGCTTTCCCAGAGGCTGACGGTCGCCTGTCAGAAGAGCGGGAGGCTGAGTCCCCGGAATCCCTTGTCTCTGCCACGTGTTGGTGATCGGAGGGGGGAGAAGGAAGAATAAAGCAGAACTAAATGGAAGACCACTGACAGCGGCAGCGGGGAGGCAGCAGAGCCAGGTCTTCAGCACCTGGCCATGGAGCTGCGCGGGGCTGCCTAAGAGCCCCCCATCTTTCTTCACGCAGTAAGTGTCAGCTGAGATGATGTCCCTGCGGGGAGTGACAGGAGGGAAGTGATTTAACACAACTTTTCCATTCCCCTCCCTCTCCCTTTTATTCCCCTCCGCAGTGAGCAGCAGCCTTTTTTTCGTAACCAGCAACTTGCGTGCTTGTTCTCCAGAGTTGAACGTTGGTGGCTTTTTATAGCTTTGTAAAGTGTGTTACCAGGAATGGCTTTTTAAAGCGGGCGACCCTAAACAATGCTCCTCCTGTTACATAAGGCGCTGGCTCTGCCACCCAGCGCTCCATGTCCATGGAATATCTCTGGAAATGGCTTTATTTACAGGGCCGTTTCCAAAAATAAAATATCTGCAATCTATCATTTTGCTCCCTGCTCTCCGCTACGGGCTAGCTCCGGGGATGCGGAGGAATGAGACCGTGGCCACTTGCATAAGACCGCGGGAAACAGTCTTATGGATGGAGAGAAGATGAGCACCCGCACAAGCTGTCAGAAGAAACGGCACATGTTAAATTAAGCATCTCATTATTTGTAATCAGCAGCTCTCTGCCCGCCTGGAATGCTAATTCCTGAAGTCGTTATCAGGCGCAACTTTCATTGAGCCAAAGGGGAGTTTTATTTTTGAGCAAAGAGTCTTTCTAGGGCTAATGTTAATAGTAAAGTGAAATTGAATGCTACATAGGGAGAAATTCACAGTAATATTGAACAGAAAGCAAAAATATTAGTCTAGTTCCTTGCTAATAGGTTTAGAGGAAGCCCTGTTCCCTCTTGGCTGCTACCTATGCTATTTAAATTACATTGCCAGTTTCCATTATATCTGCGGTTATTATTTCTACTGAAAATGGAGATTTAACTTGGTTTCTCTTTTACTTAAATAAGTAAAAAGCCATTAAGGGCCGTTACCTTAGAATTGCTTACACTAAAGAAACATTAGTTAAGAGACCTCTTTCTGCATGACTGAGCTCATGGGAGTTTTGCCGTGGATTACATTTAGGTACAGAACTGAATTCTTAATGTTTTTAGATTTGAATGACTTCTATGGTGACAAATGGAAACAAGGATCTCAGATATTCTTGATTTATCGATTCTGTGTATTTGATGGCTGTAAAATCTGCTGGTTCCTTATCTTTCTAGTCTTATTCAACATGAAGTAATAACCTACTACTTCTGTTTAGTTTGTTAGCATGAGTATAAGCAACTCAGATAATCCAGAGCAGGTATGTTGCAGGTGTGAGTATAGTGCTACAGGGCTCTGCTTCTGCATGGGATTAGAACCTGAATGTTCCTTGGCATTGCGGTGTGCAAATATTGTTTTATAATAAATATTTTATAATAGTAATAAATGTAGCAGCACAGGACTTCCTTCAATAAAAGGCAGTGGAGCCAAACACTGAAAAAGTTCCTAACTTTAGTTCTTATGTTAGTTCTGTGGGCTGTGTGCTGTACCCCACTCAGTATCCTGATATTAACTTTCAGCCTTGTTTTGTATCATCATGCGTTTATAGCCCTTTTCCCATCATCACTGCCCCCTTCTGGGTTTGGCTGGTGGACATATAAGCTGTACTGCCTCTAGTCCACCTCCTCTTCCCTTCTGGTGCTCTTTATGACTGTGGGGAGAACTGGGCTGAAAACTCCTGTGACCATTTTTTCCCCACTAGCCTGTGTTTTGTTAACCTGTCTGGATACCCTGTGTGGCCCAGCAAACAGCTTTACCACACCAACAGGGGCTGTAGGGATGTGAATAGATGTGAGGTGCAGTGGCAGTAGCACCATCATGGAACTGTTTATCAAGCTAAAACTTCTGTAATCAGATAAAGCTATTCAGCTTTCAATTGTCTCCCATGTTTACTGAGAGACTATATAGTCTTTTTGGGTTTTTTTT
>VZTY01022623.1:153584-243648 GCA_013400935.1 Turnix velox
CTTTCAATTGTCTCCCATGTTTAATGAGGAACTATTATATTTTTTTGGGATTTTTTTTATTGAATGGGCATTCGAACACTCAATTCAAACCAGAGTAATTAATTTCTTTGAGTGCTTCTGTAGAGCTACACCTCAGCACTTGAGTGGAACATCACTTTGAGTGCCTTCAGTTTCATAACAATATCATGAACTACATGATGGTATTTCCATTCTGTAGAGGTGGTCAGATCAGGTGCCTACTCATTTTCTGAGTTAGAACTTGCAGAAACAGCATTCATTCACCTTGACCATAAAACTCTGTTGGTAATGTTTTTTCTCCTTTGCCATGTACGTTCCAAAATCTGCAGATTATTGAGGATTTGCAAAGAGGTTATTTGTTGTGTAGCTGTGATTCCTTCTGTGGACTGAATGAAATGTGGGTTGTGTAATGGGACTGCATGGGGGAGGATGGGTTGGACTTCTCCATGTGCTCAGATGGCTTCCATCCCTTGGTTTGAGCGCATTACTATGTCATTGCAACAGCTTTCCCAAATACTGTGTTGTGGGGAATGAGGGAAGAAAGCATAATCTCTTTTATTATTTAGGCAAAATAATTTTTTATGAAGAAAGTGTGCTCATTCAGGCCAAAAATGTATGAGTCTTAGGTGCACTGGGGTGAAGAGAAAATTAATGCCTTTTTTTCCTCTTAAAGAAGTTCTCACTGAATACAATTTATTAAAATATTTTAATTCTGATCAATAAGTAGGTGGATGTTAAGAACTAAGCCAAAATAGATATCTTACACTTGAAAGGAAGGAATTTTTTGCTCATCATTTTTTTGAGGAGCAAATGGCCTGTCTGCAGGAACGTCTGTGAAGCGTGTGTGGATGGGCTCACATGCCCTCTCTCATTGTTGCCTTTGTGAGCAGGAGGAAGCACTTGTTACTGAGCTGCTTAACTGAGTCATTTCACAGTGGGATGGGCTGGTGAGCAGAGTGATGTTGGCATCTGTATTTTGCCTTCATCATGCTCACATCTCAGTTGCACTATAATCTTTTGAGAAACTTTATGATTAAGAGCTAAGAAGTCATACTAATGACCTTTTTTGTAGTGCATTCCCTTTATAAGCAAACAAACAGAAGAAATATTCTAAAGATGGATAAAGCACAGGCTTTGGTGTTGAATGTCCTAGCTTTCATTTCTGACAAAGCCACTGCTTTTTTATTATATGGCCTTGATTGAGTCTTCCAATCTTTTTTTTTTTCTTCAGCTTCTCCCTTTGGAGAGAGAGCAGAGTAACAGCAGGAATCAAAATGTTTTTTCAGTAGTGTGTTTTTCATCTTGACTAAATATCTACAGAGTTAGACACCTCTGAGGGAAGACATGTCCCAAGTTCAGAGGGATGTTATGTACTCTTTGACTTGTCCACCTCTGGATTCTACTTGCTGCCTTCGTCTGTATGATTTTTGGTTTTGTCTTTTATTCTGACTTGAACAGAAACAGCCAAACATTTAGAAAGTGGTGCTTTAGGTGCCTTTTAGTGTTTGTCACCTAAAAAAAAATCGGTGCCTTTTTTTTTCCCTCCCCAACAAAGATGGAATTATATTCCCTGGAAGTATTTTTGCAGAAGTATTGCTCATAAAAGGCACTGGACTCTCCAGCTCTGGCAGCTGAATGCCTTGTTCATACTGATGGCAACAGCAGGTTTTGGAAACCACTGTTCCTCCTGCAGCGTTGCTGGGGCGTTCTCCTTGTGACCAGGAGAGACAACCTCCCAGGCCAGGAGAGTTGATCTGGTGGGATACAGCTGTTTCTTTCCCTAGTTTCATAATCTCCTCAAGAGAGCACCCATGATACAACATCATCCCATCTACATGTTTTGGAAGTTGGCTGGTCCCCCAGTATGAATACAAGAGTGTCCACAGTGTGTTCCTGATGCTATAAAAACACATGCTGTTGAATAACCATTAGATGGAAAAAGTTTTCCTAGAAAGTAGGAAAGAAAGGGGCTCATTCAGCCTTGTCCCTTGCTGCCAGACAGCAGCGTCAAAAATTTATGAACAGATACTCTGTAGTGTTCCTGGTAGAAAAGGTAATTTCAAAATCTCAAAGCTCCAAAGGTTGGAAAAAACATTATATTTTCAGCTTATTTATTAGCAGTTTATAGCCATTTGGTTCTGCATAAATAATGTTATCGCTGTTTGATCTGAATAACTTTTTTGTTGTATTTTTAGAGAAAAAAACCTTGTATTTTTCTTCTAAGCTTACCAAGACAAGCAGTTTTAGCCTCCTAGAGATGCTGGTTTTCCAGTTTGTCTGGGTAGCATAGGGTCTGTCTATGTTGGTTTTACTTGACTGTGGGTGTTCAGGATTTTGTACAGCCTGCCATATGAAGTTTCATCAAGACTTTGCATAATGACATCCATACCTTTGTATTTCTACTGGTTACTTTCTTAATTTGTATCTGTCTTTCTCCTGTCTGTAAAACATCAGCGTAGCTTACAGCAGATGTTCATAGAATCACAGAATGGTTTATGTTGTAAGAGACTTTTATAGGTCATCTAGTCCAGCTTTCCCTGCAGTGAGCACAGACATCTTCAACTAGATCAGACTGATCTGAAACCTGGTTCTGACCTGACCTTGAATATTTCCAAGGATGGGGCATCTACCATCTCTCCATTTCTTCTCTTCCTCAGCATAATCTGATAACTTAATTTTTATCCCATTTTTATTATCTCAATCCTTGAGGCCATCCAGTTCCCAGGTAATGATATTTGGTCCTCTTCTGCATTGATAGTATCTTCCTATTTTGAGTCACCACAATTTTTGGATAAGTTCTTAATTCCCCTGCCTATCTAAGCATGATTCTATTTCCAGATTACTCTTACCTTGTCAGATGATCATTATCCCTTTAGTAATAGTATTTTTCCGTTGTTCTCTGTTGCATTCAATGAATTTCCACATCAGATGCATGGGTTCTACATTGTTTTCTCTTTCTAAAAATATAATAAGGGATTGTAGTATGAGCTACATTTGGTAAGCCTGTGTTGTGTTCTTTTCATCTGTCACTCAACTTGCATTTCAGTTATTTTTAGAGTGGTTTCTTGAGGAAACGAACCTTATGAGGTTACACTATCCATCTCTCACCTTACTTCTGTTTGCATGGTAGCTTCTGAGCTTACTGACCAGTTTCAAGCAACCTTGATAAAGGGCTAGATGCCTGGAAAATACTGAGTTCCAAAAAAGGAACTAAAAATAGGTGATGAAAGGAGTAGGGAATTTAAACCAAATTACTTCCTCCACTGAAGACTTTCCAAGTAAAGCTTAGAGAGCTGATAGAAGGAGAAGGACATGGCAGAAATGCCACAGTTGTGTCAAGAGCTTTAGATAGAGCTTGCAGTTTCTTTGTTGCTAAAGAATCCAATCATAAGGAGCAAAGCTGGAGGAGAGGAGTCCTTGTTTTTGCTGTTTGCCTTATGGAATAGTCAGTGATAAGATTAAGGGATATAACTCCCAAATCTCATCCAAGGGACTTCCCCCCATTTGCTTCTACTTGTTAATTGTGAATAGCACATCCTCCCTAGGAGATTATTGGATGGAGATGCAAATGGGACCATAACCTAAGGCTGCCAGTATGTATTTTTGGTATGAATAATCTTTTGCCAGATGCTGATGGGTTAAAAAATGTGTCCTGAGAAGGGGTAAATCCAGAAACACTCTTTGCATATCAGGGACTCATCCCCTTTTTCTCCCTGTCTCCCTCCGCTTGCATACAGCAGATGTTTTGTTTTGTGTTTAGAACTGATAAATGAAGTGAAGCAGAGATTGTTCAGCAGAGTGAACCAAATGGTCTCGAGTCCCTTCCTGGCCCAGAGCTTTTGTTGTTGCAATTAGGGCTCTGGTAGGGTGTGAAATGAAGAGGATTGGCATTTTATTGCTGAACAAAAAGTGGTGGTGACTTGGTGGTGAGTCTGGAACTAAACAGCCTGGCTGTTGGAATTTTAAGGCAGAATCAATTATTGTTTCAATGCAGACACCATACTCTAGACAGTTACTTGTTAGGAAGAAAATGTGTTTATAATTTAGTCACCATTTCAGTTGGAAATGTGGACTTCATTTCTTTAAAATCTCAGATCCTCTAGCTTATGAATATTTCAATTTAAAAATCAGTTTATCCCCCTCTTCGCTTTTCCTCGTGTGGAGACTTCTAAAAAGGGAAGATGAAGGGATATCTTCAACAATCTGAATTATTCTGTCTCACCTTGGATGAAAATACTTCTTTTCTGAAATGCAATATGCCTGTTCAGCTGCTCCTCTCAGACTCTCTCGCATCTTCATATCCTCATGAAATGTCTTCACAGATAGTAAAAATGTGCAGAATCAGCTCCTCTGCAAACTGTGCGCTGAATAGTAATCTTCTAATTGCAGCACATGTGGGATCCTGGGGTGCTTGGCACTTCCTAGCAGCATTTAAATAAATTTATTGTGCAATACTAGATGATCTCTTGAGGTCATTTCCAATCCCTTATATTCTGTGATTCTGTAATACTGGTGCTTGTATGTACCTTAACGTGCCCAAAGGAGCTAGTTGTTAGTGTACCCACTCTTCAGTCTGGCATATTGGCAAGGTGAGTTGTGACTCTGTTCAGTTGCTGGTTCAGTTGCAGAAGTCCTCATCTCAGAGCTCAGCCAAGTAGTAAGGCTTACAAAGCCAAAACAGCAGGAATAAAAATGAGTTTGTGCTGAACCACGAGAAGCTTGAAAATAGAAATCCAAAAGAGGTGAGCTGTCAGATGTTGAGTAGGAAAATATTTCTGTAAAACTGACCTAGCAACAAATGAGAAGCTATGCACAAATTCCCATGTTCTCAAAACTATAAAGGAACGTTTGGTTTAAATAAGACTTTTGAAAATATTTCCTGTGTATCATAGGAACTGGTCTTGCAAAGATAACCTGCAAAAATATTTTGAATAAAATGTTCGGACATAGTCTGATAGTGGGTTTTGTTTTTTTTTTTGAAGTACTCCTCTATGGTTTGAATTTTATACTTGGCCTTTTTTCATATGGTTGCTATTTATAGATGCAAAAGAATGTATATCTAATCTGGATAGTAATTCCATAGGATAGCTGAGCATTAATAATATATGGATGTATGACACAAATGGTCTCCTACTTCCTGGTGGACTCTGTAGGGTGTCATTAACAAGGAAGTATGAGGGGAGTGGGTCCTTTAGGACCACTGGGAAAATTATACAGGATTCCGTTTTCTTCTTTTTACTGTGCATTGTACTCAATTAATTCAGTCCTCTAGAACCTCTTTTATAAAGCTTTTATTTTTGAAATTGTAAAAATTGAAGAAAAATACTGAAGTTGTTTTATATATATTTATGTTTTCATAGCTCATCTTGTAAGTGTGTGTACGCATGTCTGGATGGTGATGGTTTTTTTCTGTTGAGGAAAGAGATGTACATACTGTCGATGCTGGAATGGAGCTGCAGGAGAATTTTTTCTCTATAAGTCCTTTGTTGTGTGGCCTCAAAATATTTCAGGTGTCTAAAAGGACTCCAGAAAGTGTTGGGGATAGGTATGGACTTACTGGAGCACTCACGTGTTGGTCAGAGGGCTTCAGGAAGCATCCAGCTGCTGTGCAGGTGCTGAGTAATTGGCTTTCCATATGCTACTGATGGCTCTACATGAGAACTTTTACCACTCTGCTGAGTTCCTGTATCAAAATACAGTTCTTGAGGCATAACTTCTTGTTCATAATGTCTTTGTGTATTTTTATTGCATTTTCTTACAAACCTTAAAAACTGGTTTTGTTTCTTGTTTGTTTTAAGGTGAACCTTTTCTATCCTGAAGGAAGAAATCCAGGTGAAGGAAAGCCATGCCTTTGTTTAGTAAATCGCACAAGAACCCTGCTGAGATTGTGAAAATCCTGAAAGAAAACATGGCCATATTGGAAAAACAAGACAAAAAGACAGACAAGGTATGAGATAATGTTGTAGAAGAAGTTTTTTATGCCAGGAAATAGTAGAATAAGGGGAATGAAACAGCATTTGCTTTCTGCCCTGATTCTGCAAGTTTTTGCACATGTAGGTACCTAGCTTTGTGTTTGAATGATCTTGCTTAGGCAAAATACAACAGATCAGGGGATCGCATGGGAAATGTTTGGATCTAGGAGCCTCAGCCAAAGCAGAGTGATCTATTACTTCAAATAGCAACGCATCTAACAAAACAAATTATAAGGCAATTTTAGAACTATTAATTCATTAATTGGTTCAGCAAAACAGCAAATGAGACTGCAGATTAATGTGTAGACACACACAGAGCAAAACTACTTCCAATGAATGTTGTTTGCCTAAGACAGCAAAACTGTATGTATTCAGATAGGCATATAACAGAGATCTCTGTCAATCCTTTGCAAGCCTCTGGGTGATAGGGCTTCCTAAATGAGTTGTGCTACTTGTATTCTAATCATAGCACTAATTTTTGCAAACACTATTGATCTCCTCTATCTTTGTGACATAGACTTTTGTCACTTCCAGTGACTGGTAGAGAATATGCAACGCAGTACACAAAATGCTCCCAGCTAGGAATTTGTACTTAAATAAAATCAAATAATTAAAAAAAAAAAAATTGTTTGCACCTGAGACTCTGACCCTCTATATTATTACTATAGCAGAAATTATGATTTAAATTAACAACAAAGTTTAGGTTAAAATTGAAAGTCAGTGAAATTAAAATAAGTGGTAAGTTTTTGTGCAGTTTTGTGCATATTGCGCTTCTCCCACCTTGTTCAGAAGTCTGTTATTAGAACAAACCCAACCCAGAAGGTAAGCACACAGCCCTTTGTGCCCTTGGTGAAACCTCTTGAAACTTTTTGGTTCAAAGCATGAAGCTCAGGGTGAGTTAATTAAGTAAGATCAGTCTCACAGATTCCAGGGAGGCCTCTGGTATTTGATGCCTCATGCTAAAATACCTTCAGTTAACTGATGAGCACTGAGAGAATCTGACTCTGAACTAAAACTTAAAATAAGTAACTGAATAAACCAGCAGTGTCTGTCCTCCCCTCCTGAATTCATCCTTTGGAGCCTGATTAAAGAAGACATTGAAAGCAGAAGCTCTGGACTCAGATTACTTTTTGGTTTGCTTTGCAGCAGGACTCCTCTGGGCTGTGGTTTTGAGGATTGTTGGCATTGAGCTGGCTTGTTTATTTGGGTGTCAGTGAAAAAGGAGGAGAATTTCAGACTTCTCAGAAAATCAAGAACTAATTGTAAATTTTTCATAAAAGTCAGAACATCTGGCATGTGTTTTCCTCACAAAGCAAAAGAGTTTTACCCTGGCATATTAGGATGGAAACAGCTCACAAATCTAATGATGATGCTTATTTTACAGGAGGAGCCTGATTTTCAGTATTTTCTGCTGTGCTTTATCACTGTGGGATTGAGGCTGCTCTGGGGTAAATGTGGGTGATCAGGGGAGAGGTGGAGGAGAGGACAAAGCAGTCACTTCATCAGCAAGGCAGAAAGTGAAGAAAGCAGCCTTTTTTGGACTGTATTTACACATAGGCTTTACGTGGCTTGTTGACTCAGGACTTTGCACTCCCTTGTAGAGGCAGTACATGGGGCCTTTCTCACTTCAGAAGGGGAGATGTAGGACTCCTCGGTAAGGCTACCTTTCATGTATAGCTCATCATTACACTGAGCTATCCTGAAAAAAATACATACTAAAGAAAATAGCAAGATTTGTGGTCCTGAGTGTAGGGAAGCAAATCATAAGGAATATCTTTAGTACTGTGACAATGATACACTATAAAAAATGGCAGGAAAATTAACTCTTTCAAAACAAATCAACCCATGCAGCTCTTAATACCCACACAGGTCTGTGAGCTTAGGAAAACCATCTTTAAATGTTACTTGCCTTTTGAATTGGAGAAGAAAATATGATGAGTAGAATTCCAATGGCACACAGGTTTTCAAAACTGACTCCCTTAGTAATACTAATGAATAACATCTTGTCTTTTCATTAATATGATTAGAAAAATTCAGATGAAAATAAAATCAAAGACAAGCAAATCACAGTGTTGTACTCTCTACTCTTCAAAAACAGGCGAGGCTTTTAAATTTACCTCCACTTTGGTTTCTAAAGGAAGATGAAATGTGTCAGACTTTTATATTAGGGCACAGAGGTCTGGCGTTTGGAAGAGCCAGGGGCTCTGGATACCCCGGGGCCGGTTTTGAACCCTGTGGGCCTGAGAATGCAGAAATTTGTGATTTTTCAGATTTCTGGCTCCTTGTCTACTGTAAGAACTGGAGGAGTACCGTTATGCCTCACCATAAAGCCAGTTCCCCAAACTTCTAGGGTCAATTGTGCAACATCTGTGATGTTGCTCAGATACAGAACAGCTTCCAAGTAGGACTTGCCTCAGAATCTCAAACAAGAAATTCTGTCTTCTGACAATTGAACTGTTATTGTAGTGCAGCCAATGTGATATGTGGGCTGAGACATCTAAAGGCTGCTAATACACCCAGAATTGGCAGAGAAGTATGACAAAGCCTAAATTAATTGCCAGGCTAGCAGAGTGCCTTCTTGTTTCATTTCCCAATTGAGAATTCTTATGTATGAGGTGAAGATGTCCTGGGCTGCTTTGGAAGAGGTGGCATGAGGTTGCACAGGGAAAGGCTTGATGCTTCTAGTGCAACTTAGTGCAGCTTTCAGGAAGAATCATCTGTGCCTCAAAGGGGCTGTTTTTAAAAAAGGCAAGCTATGCAGGATTCAGGTAGAGGAAGCTTTACAGCACATCAGTTAAGACTTTCTGAGTACTGGGAAGAGGGGGAAGGATAAAACTTGATATACAAGATGCAGTGAAGCTGCTTGTAAATATAAAGATGTGTTATACAGCTTTTGTGAGACAAATTTCCATGAAGACACATAATATACAGAAGTTTGCACATTTAGTGATGCTTTTTGTTAGTCACATTATAGAAGACAGTCAGACTTTGACTGAACTCTACTGGCTATGCCAGCAGCTGTCTTCGTAGATAAGGACTGAATGTGGCCCAGTTCCTGCATGTGTACTGTTGCCATAATGCTTTTTAAACACTCTGAGCTGAAAAATAGGCTAAGTTTGAATGTTTGGTTCTTACTTCTATTTTATGGATGGGATGGTTTGTTTTTTTTTTGCTTCCATAGGTGTATGCATGCTTGAAGCTTTGCCATTTTCTCAGCTACATTTGCATGGTTGACCGAAGAGAGATTGAGAAGTTCCACGACATGTGGCTCCTCTTCCTCTGTAGAGCTTTTTATAATACCTTATAATTCCTTTTTTTTTTTCTTTGAAAGAACATATGTTTTAAACAAGTTAATGCAGCACTGGCAAATCTAGTGTAACAATTGGGATTACATAGGCTATGACAGAGCTGGAAAAGTAGACTCAAGCCTTCTTTATCAACCATCCTCCTCTCTTCTATCCTCTGAAATAAATAAGGTGTTCTGGCAAATACAATAGCTTGACATCCTGTTCAGGCTTTGATGAGGTGAAGAACAATTAATTATGCTTCATTGAAGAATTTTATAAATGCTGTAAAAAGTTCTGCATCAGTCATGCAGAACCAAACTGTGCTTGGATTTAATGAGAAATACCCATTCTGGAATTAACTAGAAAAGCAGGGAGGTATTTAAATACCTAGAAAATTAAGCCTTCAGAGCTTAGACTCCTTTCCCTGTTTCTGGCATGATCTCCCATAGCTTTCAGTGGATTCATATAAATAGGCAGTGGAGGAGTGAGATCAGCCCTGATGTCAAGTGGACAGATCTGTTGAACCTGAGAAAGAATGGACAGCATGTAACATTCTGGTCATACCACTTCACTCATGAGTGATGCACTGCCATGTCTTTTGTTGATGTATGTTGTAAAAGAACATAGAATAATTGAGTCTAACCATTGATCTAATGCTGACAGAACTACCACTAAACCATATCGCTAAGCACTATGACTACCTGTCTTAAATACCACCATGGATGGTGATTCATCCACTTCCTTGAGCAGCCTGTTGGAATATTTGATAATCCTCCCATCTTAGAATAAAAGGGGTGTGACATCCCAACTTCTCAAAGTCTTATGTTCAGCCACTGACCCTGATCAGTATGAAGCATTGCAGGTGGCCTCCAGTGTCTCACTGAAGGATATCCTTGAACACGTCACCCTCTCACTGCTAACCAAAACACCTTTGGGAGTGGCACCCATGACTCAGTGCCATCTGCTGTGCCTACAGGTTTGGTAACATTTTCTGAACCTGCCCTGCAGCAAGAGCCACCAGACCATCACAGGCTGTTAATTTAGTGCATCAAACGGATCTGGGGTGGATTGAAACTTGCCTAGATAGATGGGCTGAAAGACTTGCAGCTTGTAGCACAGCTGATCTCAAACTTGAGTTTTTTTTGTGGAAGAGCTGGTTCTAGATGCAGTGGTGGGCATTCAGAAATGTAGTGAGGTTAGATGTAAAAACCCTAAAGTGTCTACCTTTTCCCCCTTTCACTCAAATATATCTAACAAGACTGCTTGTTTGCACAGGTCTATGTAATCTGTCCTCTTGTTTCATCTCAAAAGGGTCAGGAGAGAAGGCTTTTACTAAAAGACTAAGATTTATAGAACAAACATTTATATCAATAAATCCTGCTTTTTTACATAGCAGCAGTGAACCTGTTATCTGCTCCCATTCGCCTTGCTCGCTTCTGTGCTGATAAAAGTGGCTGGGGACTGGTGTACAAGATGAGGTGCATGCAGAGGACATGCTGTGCATTTGCACGGAAGAGCAGTTGTGTGACTGCTGTGAATGCAGACAGCCATGAATGTGATTCTGCTGCTGCCAAAATCGGCTGCAGAATTGCCTTTGACTTCATTGCTGTGCACTGAAACTGAGGGAATGAGATAAGAAGGCACCCTTTCCTTCCACCTCTGCGTGTCCTGGGCTTTGGTGGAGCGTTTCATGTTTCAGCTTCCCCATTCTGCTATGGCTTGTTATTGCTCTAGAGATGGGAGAAACTCCAGATACTATCAGGTGCTGGTGCCAAAAGTTTAAAGCCTGTCTATTCTGATTGCTTTTTCTGTATTTTTGAGGACCTTGCAGCTGTAGGATCTGCCTTAAGTGCAGGAGTGACATGGGGAAAAGGAATAAATGTCCAGGTGCAGCAAACTTGTCTCTTCCTTTTAGAATCATAGAATAGTTCGGGTTGGAAGGGACCTTAAATATCATCTAGTTCCAACCCCCCTGCCATAGTCAGGGACACCTCCCACTAGATCAGATTGCTCAGTGCCTTGTCCAGCCTGGCCTTAAACACCTCTAGAGAGGGGGCATCCATAACCTCTCTGGCAACCTGTTCCAGTGTTTCACTACCCTTACCATAAAAAACTTTTCTTATATCTAGCCTGAATTTACCATCTTCCATTTAATCATATGTCCTCTTACAAGGTGTTTCCTTCTTGTGCTTGCTTGGAAAAATTGTCTTTGCCAGCTTCCCTGAATACTACACCATAATATTTTGCTAAATGACAAGAGTTCATGCTTTCTGATAAAAAATGTCCCCAACGTGTTCCTGTGGATCTATTTAGCATGAAATTGTACCAAGAATAAGTCAGTCAGGATAATCCTGAAGCTACATAGGTATTGGATTCACAGCCTGCCGATAGCTTTTCTTGGGACTCTTTGCAGTTGCATATAGATAGAGAGATGTTGGCACTATTCTTTTAGAAGAAAAATCTATTTGAATCACACAGTGTCTTTATTTTTAAGCAGTCTGTAAGTTAAAACAAGACCAAGCCAAACTGAAGAGCCTTATGATTTTGGTTGTAATGTATAGTGTAGAGTCCTGCCAGTCCACTGAATCACACACTGGAGTATTTAACATCACGCTGGCAGGCATCCATGTGTCTTACTTTTTGCTGCTGTCCAAGACACAGCAACAGTTTAGAAAGTTATTTTTGCCCTGGAAATTTGACAGTATACTAAGAGAAGCTGTAGGTTCCTACTTGACATATGCCTATGAAGAATCAAGGATTACCTGACCACTGTGCAGATGCCAGGTATGAGTCATCCTGCATTTTTCTTATATATATTTCATATTTGAGTTCAGAAATGTGGAAAATATTCATGCAGTCTGTTTTCACTACTATAGCTGGTCATAAATATTATATTACGTTCCCATATGAATAAAGCAAGAATAATCCCATCTGAACTGTAATGTACATTGGCAAGTGAGAAACTTCTAATCTCTTGGTGAAACTGGTAAAATTAGAGGCGACCTGCTGGAAGCTTTGAAAAGTTGCAGATCAGGTGCAGCAGCTTGGACTGTTGATTATTCAAAGCCTGATACTTTTCCCCTTAGGGTTTTTGTAGTCTTCCTTGAAGAGGAGGGAGAAGGAGCAATGAATCTATGTTTCATAACAGGAGATACACCTCTCTGTCTCATCATAATGGCTCTGGATCATGAGCACTTAATATTGGCATTTTTAAGATAAATGTGAAAATGTCGTAAGCAACTAAGGAAAGGGGAAAGGCAAGGCTTGTTCGTGCAGGTAGCTTTTATTAAGCCTCTTGGAATAGGTAGAAATTTCAGATGCCAAAGTTCTAGACTCCGGGGAAACAATCTCTGTGGTGTCCCAATAGGGTTTTTCCAAAACTGCCTTTATGAAGTTTTAATTTCTAAGGCAGAAGTTCTGCATTGTTTATTTTGCTGTATCATGCAAAGGCAGTGCTAGAGGTA
The DNA here is from genome assembly GCA_013400935.1 of Turnix velox. Classification (NCBI taxonomy): domain Eukaryota; kingdom Metazoa; phylum Chordata; class Aves; order Charadriiformes; family Turnicidae; genus Turnix; species Turnix velox. Next base: position 166,326 of record VZTY01022623.1, read on the forward strand.
AACAGCTTAGCCTTTGAGTATAGAAAGTCCTGACTCATGTTATTATGGAAATAAAAATTCAGCTTTCTGTGTGAACAGGTAAGACCTTTGTTTTTGCTTTCCATGCTGCTCTCTGAAATTCTTCTGCAGGATTAGAATCATAGAATATTTTGGATTGGAGGGGACCTTAAAGATCATCAAGTTCCAACCCCCCTAACAAAGCCAGGGACACCTCCCACTAGACTGAGTTGCTCAGTGCCTTGTCCAGCTTGGCCTTAAACACCTCCAGGGAGGGGGCATCCACAACTCTCTGGGCAGCCTGTTCCAGTGTTTCACCACCCTCAGCATAAAGTATTTCTTTCTTATCTCCAGCCTCAATCTTCCCTCTTCCAATCTGCATCTGTCCTGGTTTGAGGTAAAATAGGGTAAATTTTCTAGTTTGTAACTTTACTTTTCAGATAGGCCTCTTCTGTCTGACTAAACTCTGAAATTAACTGCACATTGTTCAGACACTGTTCACTCCCAGACTGATAAGACCAGGGAGTGGTATGCAAGAAGCTCTTATTTTCATTATTCACTATGGTGATCAAGGTCAGAATGTTTGTCAGCCACCCCACCGGGGGGGCTGGAAACAGAAAGACATAGAGAAGTCCCACCAGCAAGGAGGAGCGAACAGGGCAGGTGACCCAAAATTGACCAACGGGAGTATTCCATCCCATCTGCCGCATGCTCAGTATATATAAAAGCTGAGGGACCAAAGGGTCAGGCCCTTCTTCTTCCCTTCCTTCGCTCCTCGGCCTGCTCTCTTTGGCCCAAGGGAAGGACTCTGCCTTTGATCCTGATCTGAGCACTCCTGAATCCAGATCTGGCATCCAGCTCCTGACTGAACTTGGCCCCAGCCGGGGACTCTCCCTGCGTCTGCTGGGGACGTGATCATCATCCCGGGAGCTTGATACGGTTTTGTAAATATTGTATAACTTTTTATCTTTTCCTTTTAATTTTATCTATTATTTCATTATCTATTAAAGTAGTTTGGAATTCTTCTAAACTCACAAATCTCCTCATTCCTTCCTCTCCTCTCTTCAGAGTGAGGAGGGGGGGGCATCTGTCGCTGGGGAAGGGTCCTGAGCCCAAACCAGGACAGCATCCATTACTCCTAGTCCTGCCATCCTGGACCCTATTAAATAGTCCTACTCCAGCCTTTCTGTAGCCCCTTTCAAGTATGGATTTTAGAAGAATAGAAAAATGTTAAGATTTGAAGGATTTATTTGTTATCCCTTGATGAAAAAAACAAAAAAATCCTTATTGAAATGTCTTGTGTAATTGTGGAATATCAAGAAAAATTAACTGTTTCACAGCATTCCTTAGTAATGTAAAATTTCTGTCCTAAGAATATTGCCTTTTGGGCTCCCATAGGGATCAGTCCAAAAAGCCATAGATAAAACTCAGAAATTGCCTTCTAGACTTGGCAAAGTTAAACCAAAGAATCCATTATTAGCATTGTGGGCAAGGAAGATCAACATTTGAGTATGAAATAGTGTTACCTATTCTTTAATAAAGACTGGACCTATGCACAAAATCAGCTGGTCTATACATGTGGATTATGCCATAGAGAGTCTTGAAGTCTTTCAGGGAGGATTTTTTAGTCTATACAGAATTTCAGGGAATGAAATCTTCTTTATGTTATAAACCCATTAAATCATCAGTGACAAGACTTTGATCTATGCGAAAAATAAGCTTGAGACCAAATGTCTTTAACTCATGAAGTTTCTGGCTCTTGTTAAAGCAGTTGGTAGGTTTAGACAGACACATTAATACCGACAGTCTCCCAAATTTGTAAGCAGAGGTGATTAAGCACATTTGTAATTTAATTTAGAGAAGATCACCTTTGAAGGTCTACACTGTCACTTCTTAAATTCCAAGTTCATTGTATGTCATCTAGTCTTCTGGAAAGAAGATGGTGTTTTATTGCAAGAATGAGACAAATGGCTTAAAGAGGTTAGATATTTCATGAAGTATCTTTAGTTCTGCAGCTTCTGCTGAAGTCAGAGTTGCAGCACTTTGCTGTTGTAACTGTTTCCACTGCTGGAGAATGAATAGTAGCACTGAAGTCATAATAGACTTTAGCTTTTCTATCAAATCTCTCTTTTATTGTCACTGAAATTTTATCAGCTTTTACAGATTTTCCTAAAGGACATCAGGAACAGTCTGATTTCTTATGACAAGCTGTTCTACAGCTACATTTCTGTCCTCTCTTATTTTCCATGTATTTGGGTGAATCTATTGGTTTGTTGTTTGGTTTGGACAGATCTTATTTGGACAGATCTTGGGTCTTTCCCCTCCCCTTTTCCCCCTTGAGTCTTAACCAAGTTCCCATCTTAGAAACAGTGCTTATGTACTTAGGGTATTATTCTAAGACTGCTGTAAGATTAAGTGAAAATGTTGAAGTGAAGGCTAGAAGTAGCTGTTAATTTAAGAATCCGTGTTTGGGATTATGTTTTTTCCTCCAGAGAGATTATGAGGGTTTGGCATGGAAGGGCAGTTCTTCGACTTGACCCAGGAATAGTTTTCGGTAGTAGGTTGAATGTCAAACCACAGACTACCCAGAAGACATGAAGAGAGCACAAGTTAAACATGAAATACAAATTGCATGTAGATAAACTTAGATCACAGGGCATAGAATCTAGAGTTAGAAAGGACCTTCAAAGGTCATCTAGTCCAAGCCCCCTGCAGTAAGCAGGAACATCCTGCCCTAGATTAGGTTTATTCAAACCTGGCCTTGAATGTTTCCAGAGATGTGACCTCCACTACCGCTCTGAGCAACCTGTTCCAGTGCCTCACCACCCTCATGGTGAGGAACTTGTTCCTAATGTCTAATTTCAACCTGTTCTGCTCTAGTTTAAAACCATTGCCCCTTGTACTATTGCAAACCCTACATGTCCTTCCAAACCATCTCTCCCTACCTTTCTTTTAGACCCCCTTCACGTACTGGTGATTAGAGAAATCGAGCTGTGGTGCCCATTTGTGCCCATCAACACTGGAGTGTTTAATTTGTTTTTTATCTCCTGCGGTGCTTTACTTTTTGTCCTTCTCTTTGAGGATCAGTTTAAAGACGTGTATTGCGGATGTTTTTCTACAAATCAGGAATGCTTATACTTGAAACAAACAGAATTATTTAAAATTGTTTTTTACCCATAGACTGCCAGAGTTATTCATACCCTGCCCAGCAGAATGAGGGAAAAGCCAAAAATGTATGGTTTTTTTCCTTCAGTATGAAAATATTTGCATAGCTCTTCTAAAGATCAAGAGCTTTAGTTTCCAAGATAGCACCCCTGTTGTTAATCCCATCTGTGCTCTGTGGGATATCTCTGGTGACAGACCTCTAACTTTGGAGGTAAAAATAGACATTTCTGCTGAGCAATGGTAAGGAAGATTTCTGCTGTGGTTAAAGTTATCACATGACACTCTGCTCATGCTGACCTACCTAAATTAGCAAAAAACTCAGAGGAGGTACAAACAGATTGCGGAAGAAAATTTCTTATATTGTGCAAAATCAAACCTTGGATCTTCCAGGTAGATGCACAGTCAAAGTGGCTTTTTAGTGAGTTGTTTTTAGTCTTTCTAGACTTTTTAGTCACTAATATGAGTAAAATCTCTGAATTAAATCAGTATTAAAGTGTTGGAAGATCAGCAGTGGTTGAGAGATGCTTCTCCGGAGCTCTGTGGGAATATTTTTTTGCAGATTGATGGCATGATACTTAAAAGTATGTATTGAAATTATTGATCTGGCTTTGAATAGCCATTAATGTCTGGTTTACTTTTACAAATTAATCTTGGGTTTTTCTCAGTATGTTGTGCATTTTTTTTTTCTCTTGCTAAGCTAATGCAGCACTCATTTCAAATAGATGTTATGCAATGATGTGAAATGCTGCCCTATATTCAGTATCTTTAGTGATCTTGCCTGGCACTTTGCTGTAGTTCTTGGTTTGGCTTTCAAACCTCTCTCTCAATTCCGTCCCACTCCCTGCCAAAGAATCCAACCAGCCTTGCTGCAGGTCATGTGAGTATGAAATACACCCTGACCCAGGAACTACTGTAGCCTCCAAAGAACTATGGGTGGAGCAGGTGGGATTTGAAGCACACATACATGAAGTAATAATGCCCTTGCTGCATGGTGTCTTTTTTAATACAAAGTGGAACAAACCTGAGAGGAGGATATTAGCCAGTGCTGCTGAGTGGTGGCCAGCAGTTGGGAAGTGGGACATTATTTTTCACATCTGCCTTAAACTTGCTGACTGCCACAACTACCAACCTCTTACTGGTTTATATGCATTTTTATTTTATTTTCCTGTTGTAAGCTTTCTGGACAAGGTATTTGGTAAGGTAATTCCTGATATCTCCTCTACAATAGGTAGAACCTGAAACATCCCATGGAATTGGTATACACTATCTAGAAGCAAAAGCTGAAAGACTTATTTTAGTTTGCTTGGTGGTAGCTGAGGAGTTTTACTAAAGCAAATTGTTTAATTTCCCAACTGAGACTGAAGTGCCTGTGTGCTCAGTAGGCAAATCCCTTGTGGAAGATGCCTTCTCAAACTATACGTGAGGAGGAGAAAACCATGGATGGTGGCAATGCAGAGCTGTCAAGGGTACAAGAATTTATTTGGACCATCCATCAGCAGATGATGGGGAAGATACTTCTGATTTGGTACCTTCATCTGAGATCTCTTGCCCCACATGTGTTGATGGAGCCCATGGTTGGGAGCAATGGTGAAAGTGCTGCTGCTTCTGTGGGGCAGCACCTGTCTCCAGGTTCATATGATCTTGCTGATACTGGTTGGTAATTGCTCTTCCCCCCCTCTGCTTTATGCCTGTGATCTATAAGTGATGGCATGCTTTGTTTAAATGGAATGTACCTGTTTGTAAATGTAGGACCTACAGATTTCAATGTGGATGCTGCAGCCTCGGTCAATATGTAAAATTATTAAATTAATTTACAGTAGAGATTGATCATTGTAAGTAAAATTAGAAGGTTTTGTTTGAAAACACTTTTTTCCCCTTTTTTTTTAATACAAACCCCGTATCTGCTGATGAACAGGCATCAGAAGAAGTATCAAAATCTCTGCAAGCGATGAAGGAAATTCTGTGTGGGACCACAGACAAGGAGCCACCTACAGAACTTGTGGCTCAGCTGGCTCAAGAGCTATACAACAGTGGCCTTCTAGTGACCCTCATTGCCAACCTGCAGCTGATAGATTTTGAGGTAGGTGGTGTCCATAAACCTTTTTGTATCCTTGGTCTTGGTGTTGTCAATGACTATAGCCACATTTTTTTAATGGACTCTAATTATATTGCATTCTAAATAATTTTTTGCATGACAAAAGTAGCTGCCGTAGGCTGGTCAGTGTCATGGTAGATGTGCTCCTATACGTGAAGTAGAAGTAATGTATCTGATTCATATCTTTTGATTATCTTAAATCAAAGCCAAGAAAGAAATATTGCCATGTATATACAAATGGGAAATGATGCCAAGAATACTGTCTGTGACTGACCTTGTAAGCTGCAACAATTAACCTCTTGCTTTGGGACAGTACAAATAGCATCAGCCACTGTCCCTGAACAGTGTGTGCAATTCAGAAGAGGTTCAAGGACATGTAGTAAAATTAACTGGAAGCATGGGAAAATCTAATGGGAAAAAGCTTGAAAAAAACCCGAGATGGTTTATTTGAGAGGAAAGGAGATGAAAAAGGTGTTAAAAAGTAAAGTTAGGTTGCCTCCACTTAGTTCTTTGGGTTAGAAGAAGGAAGGAATATAAATTTTTTTGCTGCCTGAAAGATTATGGAAAAAAATAAAGTATCTATGTTTTCCCTTAAATTACTTTTAATGATTAAGAAGAGTTAAGGTAGAAAAGATAATTCAGGATAAAATTAAACCCTTTTAATTAACCTTTGACTGTTGGGAACTGGGAATAAACTTCGCCACTGACAGGTCATTATAGTATTCCTGTGGTCTACAGACAGCCAGGATAGTGGTTTTCCAGTGACTGCTGTTATGAGTCCTGTGACTTCTATGCCTCTCAGGCACTGGTAAATAAATCACATAAGTGTCTGAGTATCTCTGAGCAGGGAGAAATCCCCAGCTCCCAGGAAACAAACCTCTGCAGCCAAGGACTGAAGCAGGGTCAGTGCCCAATGTGTAGGGCATGGCAGCCACTGAATTTAAAAATCAGTTCCCCAGAGAGATGCTCTCAGGGCCAGCTTTTTTGGGGAGTTACTTTCTTGTGGAAGACTCCAAGATATTAATTTACTTTTTTTTACATTTTATAAGTGAATGAAAGGGACAAACGAAGGGTGATTTATGTTTTCTTTCTACCCATCTTTCCCTCATGCGCAGTAGAGCGATTTATTTATTTTGTATTAATTTTTGAAAGTTTGTTAGTGGAATTTTTTCATTCTTCTTCAGATCTTAGGTTCAGGAGTGGTTTTTTGGTTTTGGTTTTTTTTTTTTAAATGGTATAATTCTTCAGATTGTTTAATGTGCCTACTCCCTGTCACTTTTGGCTACTGTTAAGTGACTTAATTTAAAAAACCCACAAAACTAACCCAAACCCCTAAAAATCCAGAAATGTATTTATTTGCTGTAAAGAAAAATAAGGGGGGGAGGAGAATATGTTAGTAAATAACCACAGAAGGGAGACAACTGCATTACTTTAGTTGCCTGACAGTTTGTATTGCTTTTGGCAGACAAAAAATTTTGGACATATTGAACCCACAGTCAAACACAAGCTCAGAATGAAATATCAAATCTGTTGCTGAATTACTCATATTGCAAACATTTCTAATAAATTTTATTGCAAAATGCTATATTTTTTTCAATTGTTTTGCAATGCATGCTCTTAGCAAACAGCAGGAACACAGTGTCATAGAATCATAGGATGTGTTGAGTCGGAATGGGCCTTCAAAGGTCATCTAGTCCAACGCTCAACAGTGAGTAGGAACATCCTGCACTAGACCAGATAGTTCAGCGCCTCATCAAGTCTGGCCTTGAATGTCTTCAGGGATGGGGCCTCCACCACCTCTTTGGGCAGTGTATTCCACTGCATTACTACCTTCATGGTGAATAACTTCCTAATGTCTCAACCTGCCCTGCTCTAGTTTAAAGCTATTGTCCCTCATTCTATTGCTACATGCCCTTGCAAACAATTGATCCCCTTTCTTGTAGGCCCCTCTGTAACCTCCCCTACTGGAAGGCCATTATAAGGTTTCACTGAAGCCTTATCCAAGTTGAACGACCTCAACTCTCTCAGCCTGTCAATGTTCAATGACAGTGAACAAGTAGGACAGTAAGAACATATTCTGCTTTGTCTTCTTATTGGCTATTTTGTTATATTGCTGTTGTTATGTTATCCATGTTGTTATATTGCTGTCCACAGTTGGCATTTAGGTTTCTTTGTTGAACAAGCAATTTCATCACTTCATAGCATACAAATTAATTTAGTGATTCTTATGTAATTGTAGAAATCAATATGATGAATTACTGGAATATTTGATATCTGAAGGGAATAATGTTTACGTAGGATACTTCTTTTTGTCCTGATTCCCCATCTCCTCCTCACCAACTCTGCTACTCATTTTGATCCAAATTTTGCACAGCTGTACTTAACTTTAGAAGATCATGAAGTTCAAAGACTTCATGAAACTTGATGGCTGTTCAGTAGCATGAGACCAGAGCTAATTTCTCACCTATAAAAAAAAGCAGAAGCAAAGTCTCAAGACATATTGTTGAACTTTGAAGAAATGAAGGAAGTGTGAAAAGAGGAAAAATCAAACCTGTTAAGTTCTCAGGATATAAAGAGGTAGTAAATAGCCACAAGCCCAGGACTGTGATGTGATGTTAGAAGCTTTACATTTCTTTGCCTTGAAATGGGAGCTAAATTATGGTACAGTTATAATGTAATTTGCTATGTAGATAATGGCATTCTTTGCAGATTTTTTTGTTCACTATCTCTATGCTGCCTTATCTTGTGCTTCAGTAGTCGTATGTATTCTATTATAAGGCAAAATCAAGTCACAGATCCAAGTGAGAAATGTTGCAAAAATATTTCAATTATTTTTTTAGTTGTCTAGTGGTGAAGACACCACTGCCTTGGTTCTTTTCTACCTTCAGAGGTGTGTAGCTCAGTTGGGAGAGCATCAGACTCCTAATCTGAGGGTAAAGGGTTCAAGTCCCTGCCCAGGTATAATGCTTGTCAAGAGCTGGGCTAATGGTGGGACTTGATGATCCAAAAGGTCCCTTCCAACCTAGATGATTATGAAATTATGAAATTCTTTGTCTTTCACCATTGCTGTCTTTCAGGAAATTTGACAAAATTGGATATATCTATGTCTATATATCTCCTCTTTTCTATTGGATTTAATGCTACAATGAACTTAATATTAAATAATATTATGTAAAATTTGGCATAGCAGAGAATATCACTTAATTTTGGCTGGTTTTACCTTGCCCTTTCAAAATCCCTTCTCTGTCTGGATTGTTTTTGTCTTGGAGTAACTGCTGAAGCCGCTGGGGATCACGGGATTCCAGACACATGTTATAGTTGTTGGAAAGATAAAGGAGAATGGAATGATTTTATAAAGAATTGGCCTGATGAAGAGAACGTCCAAGGGTCAAAACTGTTTCAGACAAAGGTGGTTGGACTGGCCTGCTCTGATTTGATTTTCCTATTTAATTCCCTAAGCCCCTAGGTCTCCAAGCCAGCTGGGTTGGAATGAGTAAGAAAGCAGAATATTTTGTGTTTCTCAGCAGTGATTTATTTGTAGAGGTGAAACCTGGGAATTTCTCTCTGTGTGAAAGTATCTGCTCCTTGGCTTCAAGTGTTCAATAAGTCCTCCACCAAGGAATGTTTGTCCTCTCGAGGCAGATCAATGAGCACACACAGATTATAAATAACCTTTTGCTTTAGCATGCCCTGTGCATAGTGTCCCACTGTTGACTCAGTGCCTTGGTTACTGGTCATTACTGCAGCAGTCTCCTGTGGCCTTTGGAAAAAGCCATCTCCATTTGTCTCCAGGGGCCAGGGGTGAAAGCAGTGGGGGAGGACAAGGACTTTTAATACAAGATGTATTGGCAAACCCTGTGGCTGAATAGAACTTAAATTGGAAGTGCCTTCTGAAAAGCTGTTGGTGCGGGAGAGGGTTTGAAGACTAAATGTAATGGTGCAGATGTGTGTATATAGGAGAAAACCAGGATAAAGTGAAGGGTCTTGGTTGTGACCAAAGCATAGGAATGTATGTGCCACAGCCTTTCTATCAGTAGTAATTATTTCATTCTTCATGGTGAGATAATGGGCTCAGTTTAACATTTAACCATGATTCTGAAAAATGCAGTCACGCTTGGCATTGCCTATATTAAAATAATGACAAGCCTTAATGAAAAGTCTGTGGTGTGGTGTACTTGGTACTAGCTCGACAACTTAAATTTGGAGGGTGTGAGAACAATAATATACTAAAACATGTTTGGCTGAGAGTATTGGCTTGATTTTTTGGTGCATTGATGTTGCTATTTAAGATAGCCAGAGATTTGCTTGATGGAATAAAGGGAATGCACATCTTTGTTTAGCATGAGGTGCAAATGGGAGGTAGTCTTCAGAGTCTTCTGATGGAGGAAGCCTTGTGGTGCTTCCTTGTGGAGAGGCTAAAAAAATAGAATCTGACTAATTTTGGTTCTAATTTAATTTCTTCTTTAAGCAGACATTGTAGTGAATGGTCATTTGTTCACATCTTTCTCTACTTGAAAATGTGTTTTGCTTCTTCAACAGGGCAAAAAAGACGTTTCCCAGATATTTAACAACATCTTGAGAAGACAAATTGGCACACGCAGTCCTACTGTGGAATACATTAGTGCCCATCCACATATCCTATTCATGCTTCTAAAAGGGTAGGTGCTTTAATTTCATTTTCATTGAAGAGCATTGCCTGGAATGTGCTGGCATTACAGTTGATATGCTGTCTTGTTTTATTTAAGAAAAAAATATTTTCACATTTTGTTTTTTAGTTTTGTTTCTTGCATATTAACTTGTGGTTTACTTATCTGTATATGTTTTAATGACTGCATTATTTTATTTGGCTGTCATTTCTTCACCAAATTTCATGGTGGAATAATTATGTGCTGATTGGTTTTGACTGCTCCTCACATGATGTGTGCTTCAGTTCTTGCCTTAAACTCTCATGCAGAATTGTTAACAGCAGCTGAGCTTCACTTTTTGAGTTGCAGGAGTGACTTATAGCTGTTCCTTAAATAACTGGAGTCAAATGCTGGACCACCATGAGATAGAATGAAGAGAAGGAGAAAAGCATGAAAAGAATAATTGTGTCTGTGGCACTTCTAGCCTCAATGTCTCCAATGCTTGTAGCTATGTATGAACAAGTTTAAATAAGTTTTGTAATGAACTCCACAGCATTCACCAAATCTTCTTTTTTTTAATCTTCTAAACTTTGAGGGAGTTGACTGTAACCTGGTAGTTCCCAAGATAAGTTGGCCAAGGAGGAGGAGCAGACTGTTGTGTGGAGAGGACATCTGCTGTGGTTGCATTCAGGAGTGCACAATTGTTGGCCTAAAATTCTTGAGATATCTGTCTCTTTTGCTTTTGACCAAAACCACTTTCCATTCAGTGAGAAACTTTGGTTTTCCAGCCCTTGAAATCTACTGTTTTATGCTCAGTTTTCTGTGACTTTCTAAATCACAAAAGCCAAAGAATTGAAAAAAAGCTGCAACTTTAGGATTTTGCTTAATTTTCCTCAAGGAAAAGAGAATATAAGTGATTAGTATTAAAGACCTGATGCAGAAAAGGTGCATTTATTAGCTGAGTATGAAACAACATGGGCTCTTATGGTAGTTGAAACAGCCATTCGAAAACATAAGTCTTTTAAATTAATGTTTCTTAAAAGAATGTCTTTCTTGCTTTTGAGGCTTAAGATTTGAATTTTTACCATCTGTTCCATGAATAGAGTTAGGAAAATCCTTAATCACCAACTAGAATTCGTGCATGACAAGACTAAAATTCCCTTCAGTCTCCCTCTTGTCCCAGGGGAAGACTCAAGCCAGGAGAGGGAGGTATGGGAGTCTTCCTGAATCATAGAATAGTTTGGAATGGAAGGGACCTTATTGATCATCTAATTCCAACCCCCCTGCCACAGGCAGGGACACAAATGTCCATTTACTTCAAAATTGGCCACATTCCAACATGGCTGAGCAGGAAAATAAAAAAAGAAAAAGAAGAAATGGAGAAAATCTGCCCAGGAATTTCAAGAACTAGTACCAGGGATGTCAAGAACTCTGAGCTTGTGGTTGACCCATGGTGGCAAAGTCCTTGGTTGCTGCACTAGAAGGAGGTTTGTGCCTGCTGCCTTCCTTGCAGGATGGTGGGGGAAGACTGAGTGGGTAACTGAGCTGAGCTATGTCTTGCTCTTACAAATGTAGAGGTTTGTTGAGATTTAGCTTTCATTTTTAAACTTGTGTGTTACTAAACACCAGCTTCTCCAGGAAGGAAACCAGTAAGCTAGTTATATATATTTTTATTTAATTTCTTCATTAAAATTCACCATTTATAGAAACCTCAAACTAGCCATTTCAGGCCAGTGATGATAATTCTCTCATTCATCATTACATTGTACAACTGTTTTCAGTTTCTTGTACAGATACAATAATTTTCTTCCCTTTTTTCTGTCTTTGCTTTTTCAGTCCTTCACTGACTTTGTTTTTGCACGTTGTGCATGTATTGCTACCATATGTCTAGGCTTTATTTAAAGTTAAAAAGTATTTTTGGATCGTGTCCCATATATTCTTTGGCACCTGCAGCAACCAAGAATAAGAAGATGATAGTAAGGATTTAATATTATACATGTGAACTGCTGACAGACATTTTACTGTAGGTTACCTGACATGAAAATGGCATCACTTAAGTGCTTTTTGGAGACTGCTGCTCTGTCCACTGGTGTGCCTGTTAGTTTGAACCTCAGGGCTCCTCATTCTTGATTTCTTGCTATCTCTCACTGTATCAGAGTTGCCATTTCTGGAGTTTCTCCCTAGAAAGTGCCATTGAATTCATAAGTGGTAACACAAAAGACAGTCCCATCCAACCCTGATGGTATCTGAATAGTGTAACAATGTCAAACCCTCTGACCTGCCTGTGCCCTGCTGCCAGGACTGTCATAGAATCCCCTGGGTTGAAAGGGACAAGAGTCATTGCTAAACCGTATCACTAAGCTCTATGTCTGCCCATCTCTTAAATACCTCGAGGTATTTAAGTGCCTCAGACACTTCCCTGGGCAGCCTGTTCAATGCTTGAAAACCCTTTCAATGTAAAAATTTTTCCTAATATCCAGTCAACAACCCTTCTCTGGCACAACTTGAGGCTGTTTCCTCTTGTCCTATCACCTGTTCCTTGGTAGAAGAGTCTCCCACCTCTCTACAGCCTCCTTTCAGGTACTTGTAGAGAGCACTAAGGGTCTCCCCTCTCCTTCCTTTTCTCCAGGCTAAACAATTTCAGCTCCCTCAACTTCTCATAAGACTTGTTCTCCAGACCCCTCACCTGCTTGGTTGCCCTTCTCTGGACCTGATCCAGCAGGCTAAAAAACAATATTTAAAATATGTGCCTGAAATGAAGGTAGGGCCTCAAACATGCAGCTTGGTGTGTGCAGGCAGTGTGTGGTGCTCACTTGCAGCCATAGGACTGGGAAACACACACTTCATCCTGGACATCGTAACTTGAAATTATGACCTGAAGATGAAGAGAAAGGAAATAATATCATCTCCAAATCATCAAAAAGGAAAGGAGAGTAGATTTGACTGGCTTGTACCAGTCAATGTTTGTTATGTGGTATTATTCCAAAGAAAAAAGATTAATTTCAACCATGACTATAAAAGAAACAGGCTGGGGCTATGCTGAAGGCTTGCCATTGTTTTACTTGTATTGGATGCAAAATATCCTCTGCCCCCTGACAGTCAGTTCTCAAAAGCATCAACAAAAGGTTGCTTTTTCATTGCATAATGTGAACAGTGTTGAGTGGGAAGGATCCTGAATGAGAGCTCCCGCACAGTGCTTCCTGCCTAATGCTCCAGCAGCACTGCCAGCTTGAGATAACTGTTCTTATCTTGTAGGCTTCGTTTTACTTGTTGGCCATTTCCTTACATCTTCCCAGCTTCAGGAAAAACATACAGCACATAACTCACTTTTTTTTTTCCTTTTTTTAGGGTAGGTTAATTTACCTTCTTGCTGCATAAGGTCTTGCTTTAATACTATCTTTTCCATGTGTACAGGCTTTGTGGATGAATAGATTTTACAATTAATACAGCATTTGATGTATACAGAGTACTGAGTATATTTGAGCCAAATATTTCTCTGATGTCAGCGTACTGCATTATGCCAAAAATAATTTTGATCTTTTGTAATTAAAAAAAATTTCCCTCTAGTTCCATGACTATCGAGGACTTGAAGTTTGAGGCACATGCATAATTTCTCACAAGTGACAAATCTGTAAGCTCCTTTCTGAATATATGTCATGTCACACTCTATCTGATGTACTCAGTTGCTTGATGCAGTATGATTTGTGATAATCTCTTCATATGACAATGCAGCAAAAGCTTTACTGTTTTATTGGCTGAAGTTGCAGAATTTCCCCTTGAGTTTATCCAAGGATAAACTCCTTTATCTTTGTGATTCCCTTTACACTGAGTTATCTGTGCTCTCAGTCTCACCTCTTTCCACCTCCACAAGAAGTATTTTCAAAAATTTCAAGTCCATTATTTTCTCAGTCAGGGTGCGGGGGTTTCTTTGGGTTCAAAGAAACAGAAGAGAACTCTGTATTTTCTTTCTGCTAGAGGAGTATGTCAGCATAGGCCGCTAATTGCTTATTATAAGTGATTCTGAAGCACATATCTATCATTCCTGCCTGGTGGCTTTGCATGTATGTGTGGGTGCAGAGAACATGACAGCTATGCCCAGGCAGTATGTAAACTTCTTCCAGGCATATCCCAGGAGCCAAACCCGACTTGCCTTGCTTATATGAACAGCCAAATGTCCTTAACCTGCTTCCAGATAATGGAGAATTTGACTAAGAATGATTCTATTGATACTTGTGTTTTTAAAAGTTATTGTGCTGGAAACAATGTAATTTGCTTTTAGTCCAACCAAAATATTCCATAGCCAGCTATTAAATATTTTCCTGGCTGCACTCCTAGGAGCAACTCCGCCTCCTTTTGCTTGAAAATTAGTATTCACACTAATGAAGTCAAGGAGAGGTATGCTTTAACAGAAAACATCAGAGTTATAAATTATGTTACTATAAAGAATTATAAATCCATGTTTGCAAATGTTTCCCAAAAGGAAACAAATAATGGCCTGAGTGTCTGCATTTCCTTGAGGGTGGGAAGTCTCACATGCCTGTTTGCAATAGCAATTCATTTTTCATTAAGCCAACGATTGTTGCCATCAGGTTGAAGTATGCAGCTCTGGCATGCTTACAACACACTACCATTCTTTTAAATTGCAAGTTGGTGGTAAATTTGAAGGCCCACTCACTTACAGCACAGATGGCATTTTATGGTTTTCTTCTTCTTTTTTTTTTTTTTTCTCCTCTTCTCTTTTGGCCTAGTGATAGGAATTAATTGTGCAAAGGAAACACGATGCTGATAAGCTCTGAGTGATAATACACAGTTCTGATATAGTATAACCAGCTTATTAAAACAGAGTGTGCTTTCTGTCCCTTGGGACTTCTCTCCTTTCACATGACTCAAGATTGCTGGAAGAAGTTCATTTAAAGTCCTTCCTGATCGTTGGATTTCATCCTTCTTTTTTGTTTTTAAATAATGTTTCTAACAGTTATGTTTCAGATTAATTTCAGCTTTAAAGAAATAAAAACTTTACAGACATTGAAGTTTATCTGAATTGCCTCCCTGCTCCCTGACTCTCCAGGTTTGAGTGCTGGCTCTTGACTACTGCAATGTGTGTGCTGTAACAGGATTGTCACTTGAGGAATCAGTTCTTGTCTCCTGAACACAGTTACAGCCTCTGCAGAGAAGGGATTGTGCAAAATTCATCCTAAACTGCAGAAAAAGTTTTTCACAGCTACAGAAAGCTTAATGCTGTGCAAAATCACCAGGATAGACTCTTCCTACCTTCCTCATTAGACATTTGTATTCTAGAGCACTGTCCTCTAGAACAGGAGTGGGAAGTGAGGGATAGTCATAAGGTGTTACATTCTTCTTGGATTAACTGAGGAGCTCAGAATTAAGTCTGAAAAGGAAGACTGTTTTATTTGGGCTTTGCTTTCTCATAAATCTAAAAAGGTGAAGAAGCTCTGCTGAAATGTTACACGCTGCCCACAGTCTTTCCATGGAGAGGAGATGTAATGCCTATTTACATCAAAATGTCTTTTGGCTTGCAAAGGGAAACACTGTTGGCCCTATCTGTGCAACCTATCTCCTTAGTTTTGGGCTGAAGTCCTGGTGGTCCAGCCCAGAGCTCCCATCCATTTGTTGTGTTCCTTCTGGCACATAACTTCCCTATGCCACAAAGTTCCCTGTGGATGGAAAAGTTCACGTTTATCTTTGTTCTTCTACATTTGAACCTTCTCTGTTTCTTTTGATTCCTCAGATATGAATCTCCAAATATTGCCTTACGCTGTGGAATTATGCTGAGAGAGTGTATCCGGCATGAACCCTTGGCCAAAATCATACTTTTTTCGGAACAGTTCAGAGACTTTTTTAAATATGTGGAAATGTCAACATTTGATATAGCTTCTGATGCCTTTGCTACATTCAAGGTAAATTACTCAATACCTGTATCATGGCTTTGTGTGAAAAATGGCAGTTCCATTTTTTAACGCTGTGTTAACTTCAAACTGAGAGGTTTTTTTATTGCTCAGTAAAGGGTATAATTAATCCTTGGTTTGTTTGTCATAGCATTCACAACAATGAACAAGTATGCAAAGAATCATAGAAATGTAGAATCATAGAATGGTTTGGGCTGGAAGAGACGTTAGAGATCATCTAATTCCAACCCCTCTGCTATGGGCAGGGACACCTCCCACTAGACGAGGTTGGTCAATGCCTCATCCAGCCCGGCCTTAAACACCTCCAGGGAGGGGTTATCCACAACTTCTCTGGGTAAATCTCTAATTCAGTACAGATTTCATTAATGCTTTTCATCTTGATAACCCAAGGCCTTTAATGCAACCATTTAGAGTTCTTGTAAAATATGTAACATTTTCCCCTCCCTACCTTCCCTTGGAGAGAAAACCACTACCCATCATGAGCTCAACCAATAAATAGAAGAAATAATTTAGAATTCACTTTTTAAATCCTCTCATTTTTGCTGACTCTTCTGAGTTTTGCTGTGAAGTTTAGACTAATGCTGTGTCCACTGATGCTTTTGAAAACCTAGTTCTGTGCTTACTTTCATGACCTTTGGTTCAGTGTAAGGACTGCACTGCTACAAACTAAGTAGGTGAAAGCACCACATAGACTCTGTGTTATATTAAAAAATAAAGTTGGGTAAAGCCTGCCAGATTTCTTGGAGTTTGTATGTGACTGTTATCTTGCTCTTTTAAGTGCTCTAGTCTTCTATAGACCTTCAGGGCTCTGAGCCAAGTTTGTTGCCTGTGAGCTTAATGTATAGGGAAGATTAGGCCATATATGAAAAATAGTTAGCTGGGGCAAATTCTTTTCAGGTAAAGACTCTTCTAAATATAGACCTAACTCCTCTTCTATCAGTGGGTTGCTTGCTGTCATAGAAACACGTTCAGCCTTTTCTCCTAAAGTTAATTAGAAACATGAGTAGCTAGACCTTAGGAATAACTGTAAGGAATGTTAGCAGTTCAGCTCTGCAATTCAATGCTTACTGAAACCCAACCTCAGTTTTTTTTCTGATCTACTGAATGAGGTAAAAATTTGCATAATAGAGATAATGAGCTGAGCAGGATTATGAATTCAAACACCCACTCATCAGTAGCAGCATCTTTCAATTATTTTAAGTTGTGCTGTCATTGTGTTCATTATGTAAATCTTATGAAAATTTAAGTAGCACAGAAATATTGACAAATAGAAATACATGTGTAGGATTGTATAAAAATGCCACAGAGGTGTTTAAATCCCCTGTCTGTGGCATTTTACCCTATGCTTTGTCAGAGAAAATGCTGCTGGACTGTGTTCCCAGCTTGGCAGAGGAGATTTGCATCTTTTGCCCAGGTCACAAGTTGTGTTGTTGATGGAGAGTCTCCATTCCAACCAGGGTTTCTTACAAAGGGTAGTTAAGCTGCATCAAGGACCACAGACTTCTGCAGCTCTCCCAAAAAAAGAGAGATTGCTGTTGTTCACAGATCTACAGCTGTGGAACTTCTGTCCCCTGTGATCCCTGTGTATTTTTAGCAGGATTTAAAAATAGGATTCCACATCCTCATGTGCACTGGAAAGAAAGGAATATGAGGGCAGTTCAGACATAGGTCAGAAATCACCTTTTAAAGTGCTTGGAGAAAATCTACAAGCTGCATTTTTGTTTTAAAATTGCCTCTTATTTTAAATTGCCTGACTTGATATATGGTCAGTTCTGGAAATAAACCAGCTGTTCATCTCCTCTCATGTTTGTCTATTGCTCTGAATAGCTGGAACAGTAAGAGATGATGTGGAAGCAATTGAATCATGAAATATGGAGCTCCCTCATTCTGATACCATAAAAATAAGTGCTGTGATTGCTTGCTGGCTGGATTACTGAGCTGGTCTTTTCAGTTCTGTTTCCCCCTTATTGTGTTTGTAGTTAGTGTTGCCACCGGGGTGTCGGGTTCAGAGCTGAAAGCCTTGGATAGTCTATGCACCGGAGGGAGGCTTTATTAAATGTGCATTAATGTCTGGGGATATTTATACTAGGGAAGTGTTGCAATTTTTGTTGATGTGAAGAGGTGCTTAATTAAATTAATCCAGGTGCACTGTGGAGAGGAAACAGAACTGCCAAGAATGCAGAGGAAAAGAGGAAAAGGGCTTGTATTTAGAGATGCAGTCAGCTGTGGGGTGGTACCAGCAGCAGCTGGGAAGAGAGCTGATTGAATACTGCTACTCCACACTCTCTAGTGATTTTGGATGAAAACCTCATTTTGGATTATATTCCATTTGTGCCCCCTATTGAAAAATGTTGTCCTCACCTCCTGAGTGCTCTGAGTGTTTGTACCCTGTGAATCACATGTGTTGCTCTCAGCTTTTTTAACTGCTGTCACTGCAGTCTTGCTAAATAAAGTATTAATAACACATACTCCTTTCCATAGCCCCCCACTTTCCTCTTGTAATTGGTGGTAAAAATAAATTAAAGGATTAGGATGTAAAGAACTTCTTTTACTTATGATGCTGTAGAGGGTATGTCTATGCATCTGCTTCAGCTACTCATTCAGCTTCAGTCTCTGATTGTGAGTAAGGAAATTAAGGAAAAGATGATGAAAAAGGGAGCATCCGATTCACTGAAAAATACTGACTTGAATGGCCTTCGTCTGGCATTTATTGTGGTTGGTATTGAGTCTTAGATGAGGTGATAAGATAAAAATTTAACTGAAAGGCCTCAAGCTGGCCACTTAATTTCATAGTTATTAATCCAGTAAAGAGACTTGATTTCTTCTGGTACTGAGCATTTCAATCTCTGTAGCTGAAGCACCATGGGAGAGGCAGAAGGGGTTGCTTTAACTTAAATTTTAATTAGTTGGCCTTTCAGGGTGGGATACCTCCTACGGAGCTTTAGTTAAAGCTCTGCTACAGCTTGCATCTACGTTGGGTGGAAAACTAGCCACAGAAGACATTCATCCCACCTCCCTGAGACACCATTCTGGAGATGGAGTGGCTGTGGAGGGAGCCTGGCTGGTTGGCTTAGATCAGAGCCTAACTTTTAGTAATGTTAATAAATGTATATGTACAGTGACTGAATTTGAGTCTGTCTTGTATCCACTGGAGATGAGCAATGGCAATTTACCAAACTTAGCACAATTTTCCAGCTGTGAGGTAGCTTTTGGCTTTGGGACCATATCTGATCTTTCTATAAATATTCATTTGCTGTCTTTTTCCTTTCTCCCACTCCAGTTAATTGTACATACTGAGCATGATGACTGTAAGAAAGGTGGGATTAAAAAGGAATATAAAGAGCAAATGATAGAATATTGATTCTGTGAGCATTCACTGAATCTCATGAAAGTGCTAATAAACACAGAATGCAGAGATTTTTTTAAGAGCTTTTGGTTTATAAAAATCACATTGGAATAGTCATTCTAATAGACGACCTGATAAAAATTACTAAAATTTATTGGAGAATCAAGAGGCAAACCAAAGAGAGTGCTCTCTCAGGTAACCAACTTTTCTCTGTTCTTCCCCAGGACCTGTTAACACGACACAAATTGTTGGTAGCAGAATTTCTGGAACAGAATTATGATGTGGTAAGTGTAAATGATAGAGCCATTTAAAAAAAAAATCTGTTGGTTCTTAGCTGCAAGAAGGTGCCCTTTCAACAACAGAGGGTTTCATGCTCCACATAAAATAGTCCCATTGCTTTTACTAAAGCAGAATCTCCCTGGCATGCACATGGGGACATAGACCAAGGTTTCAGGGGTGCCTACAATTTAAAAGCAAGTTGTCTTTCTCTCTGCACACATTGTATCCCTTCATGTGCGAACCCAACTGTCAACTTTTTACATAAATAGACCACGAGGGAAAAGCATGAGTGATTTTAAAGGGTTTCTAGCACCAACGGGGCCACACTGGTGTCATATAAAATACTTTGGGACAGAGAGGAAGAGTTAACTGCAAGACATTGTAGCATTTCTGGAAATGACATCTACCTAACCAGGGGAGTGAGGTCTTACCATCTACGGCAATTACCTCTTACTGTCCAAAGGCAATTAGACCCTTGGTTTCCTGCCATTTTTCACTCTGATTTTTTGGCTCAGTTTTGAACCAAAAGTAGGTTAGAAAAATTCCACTGTAATCAAGTAAAATTGGACAGATATGGATCACGGAATGCAGACTACGGGTTATGTTCTTATGTTACCTGAGATAGTCTTTATTTCATTGCCAAAGTGAAAAGGTTAGAGAGTATTTCTTTCATTCTGGAGATGGTTACATAAATATATTGCTGAGTCACAACTGCAGCTTAACTGATGCAAAATTAGAATCTCTGCTAATCTTTTCTCTTAGTGCTGAAGTGCTGCATTGGAACAGTTCCTGTTCTACCTTTATTCAACTTAAAATTTTAAGTATAAATTGTAGAAGTGATCTTTCTATTAGATGATTCTCAAACACCAGTGTTGGGGTTTTTTGCTTGTTTGGTAGGTGATTTGAACATACTGTAGCCTTCTTCAGTTTTCATGACCACAAGCCTTGGCCTCATCCTGAGTGCGCAATGGAGTCCTAGTGATCTTCATTGGGCAAACAACTATAATGAGCTGCTCAAGACAGGTGGTGCATCACAAATAGAGTTTTTGGCATTCACCAATATGGGACGCAGCATCACCAGTTCAGGGTGTTGTGTTGAATCACAGAACAAGTCACAACCATGATATGAGTGAGCTGAACCAGTGACGTGCTGGACCTGTGTGCCCTGGCAGCAGATTCACCCTTCTGTAATAGAAGGCTCTACAGGCACCGGCTTACTTCTGTCCTAGTTGGCTCATGCTGGCTTCTGTTACATCCAGTCCATATGTGGTATCCCTCTTTGCAGTATTTGGAAGAGGAGTGATCCTGGGCATTAATTTAATGATAACCAGCCAAGAAAAAAAGGCTATGAGAGCTGTGCCTGGCATGGCAGGGAAGTGGTAGAGGCCAGCACTGCTG
Organism: Turnix velox; assembly: GCA_013400935.1. Lineage (NCBI taxonomy): Eukaryota > Metazoa > Chordata > Aves > Charadriiformes > Turnicidae > Turnix > Turnix velox. The sequence continues at coordinate 187,158 of VZTY01022623.1, forward strand.
CAGCCTCTGCTTGCTCCCCTGGGATGGGAAGGACTGGGAAGAGGAAAGAAGGATGGATGTGATTCAGATGCATTTTGTGTTTTCTTGTTACTCTAGATCTTTGAGGATTATGAAAAACTCCTTCACTCTGAAAATTATGTAACGAAGAGGCAATCTTTGAAGGTAAAGATTCTCAGCACTTTCCTTCTAAATTTGAGCTATGTGTTGTACATAATATCAGGGTGAACGTATGGCAACAGAGCAGCTATGTACTTTCTAATAAAAAAGAAATTGTTTGAGGATGCTGCTCCCTCAAGAGCCTGCTCTGACCATTCTTTCCAGGATCTCTGGTGAAGCATTGGGCCATTTCTATGACCTCGGATCTGTACTTTGGTTCAGAACATAAACTCAAGGTTAAAATGAACTTGAGAGTGATGCGATAGATAGCCTTTGTTTGCCTGGTGCTGCTTGCTGCCACAGCACCAAGTGCCACATGACCAGCTGAGGTGACCAGACTGAGTTAATGCAACATCGAAACCAAATTAAGGCATCTTAGTGAGACAGCTGAACCACACTTGCTCCTGTCCTGGCTGCTTCACAACAGCTCCTATTACACCCAGCCCACATGTGAGATCCCACACTCTGTTTTTTAGAAGATAAGTGTTACTGGGCATAAAGTAACTCACTGCATAACAAGTCTAGTTGCTTTTTTTTTAAATGCAAGTGACAGCAAAACCTCTCAGGGAAGCATTAAAATATGTTGTTGCTGGTTTTTTACGTTAAAAAATACTGGTGGATTAAAAAAAAACCAAACTGTGGGATTTTTTAACTGTCTCTGTAGCTACTGGGTGAATTGATTCTGGACCGACACAACTTTGCCATCATGACAAAATACATCAGCAAACCAGAAAATCTGAAGCTGATGATGAACTTGCTAAGAGATAAAAGCCCCAACATTCAGTTTGAAGCATTCCATGTATTCAAGGTGAGTTGTAGAGGTGGCACGCTTCCTCTTTTCCTCATAAAAGGTGTGTCTTTCATTCACTTCCAGTATATGAGAATGTCTTAACTGAAAACATTTCTTTTACTCGGCCTCTGATTTCTGTTTGCCTTCCTTCAGGTGAGATCTAAAGCAGCACATCATTTTGGTTAGAGCTGAGGATAGTCACTCAAGTAGTGATGAGGTAGATACCACAGGTAACAAAACACACAGCTTCTGGGTTGTACCTTTCCCCAACTCTTACGTTATTTTGCCACATTATTCTTGATAAATATTAAAAAATAAAAGGAAGTCTTAAAACTCTGCATTAAGTCCAAAAGTGCTAGCACTGTGCATCAGTACAAGCACAGTTAAAAGTATATCTTGAAAATTAGTTTAATCCTTCTCTCCTTTTGCAGCAATCATTAATACAATCTTAAACAATCATCAGACTCAACCAGTCTCCCTTTTTTCATGGTGATTAATGTTCATAAGAGAAAAGTTTACTCTTTCCCTAGCAAAAAAGTTCTCCTCTCTGGGACAGAGGGTGATTTGGATTGTTATCATACGAAACTATCTTTAATTTGGAATGAACACATTAATTTCAAGCTATGTAAATAGAGCTGTTAATGATTTTCAGAAGAGGAAAATTAAGCCTGTAAGGATACACTTCCCCAAGATGGTTAGGAAAGATACTAGATCACACCAAGAAGAGTAAGATTGCAAAAAGGTTACATCACTCTCCAGAGATTCAGGACTGACTTGTTGAGTTTTGTACTTCTGCCATTTCTGCTTTGGAAAAAAGCTTTCAGATCTTCAGTGTGGAGGCTTAGGGGATAGGTCACTTCTTTAAAAAGTTTTCCATTTAAAAGAAACCTCATGCTTCAAGGAGGATTGAAAAAATTCTCTCCCCAAAATAAGCAGCTTGGTAAGCTGCTCCCTTGCTGACTTCCTCCCTAGTCAGCTGAACTGCTGTAACTTCTGCTCTTCCTCCTTATCAAGAAGCATGTGGCTTCAAGATAAGAGAACAGTCAGGCTCTGAACACTTGCAGCCTTTGAGATGCCTGGAAAGGGAAGGAATCAGAGGATTGGTCTCTCTTAACCACTCTGAATAAATGCCAGATTTTAATGTATGAAAATAGGAGTTGGTGTTTCTGAATTAATGATGGAGATGGCTCAGGCCTTGGGAACAGCTGCTTTTGCTTATTTGGAGAGGCTTTTGAAATAACTTGAAATGATTCCAGTGTGCAGCTCTGTCATGCATTGCTTTTTCTCCCTCTCTGCCTTCTTATGCTTTCCTCTTCCCTTTCCTCTCTCTTCCCTTTCCTCTCTCTTCCCTTTCCTCTCTCTTCCCTTTCCCATCTCCTGCCCCAGTATGTTGTGTCCCATTTCCAGTTGAAGAGTGGAGATACTGTGGGCTCAAATGCTTGTGATTGCTATCACATGGATGTAATGCTGAGGCCTTCATGTGCCCAGCAAAACAAAGAATAATGTTTTCTCTCTTCAGTTCAAAGGGCCAAACTCTGTCCTCAGAGAGTGACCACCATGGGATGTTGCAGGTTTTTTCCAGCAACATTTAAGCAGCACTATGGTGTGCCTCATGTTATCTCACACACATACTGCTCGTTGTGGGGAAATTGCAGACTCAGAGCAGAACCTCATCAGGTGGAAATTGCTCTTTCATTACCCAGAAGCACACTGGAATAACCTCAGAGATGCAGTGGAGCTTCCCTTCTAGGTCCTCATTGAGGATCTGGGCACTCAGCTTCTCCCTGGTGGGCAGGGTAGTTCCAGACTGTTATAGAAAATTGCAGTATGAATTAGCTTTGTAGACCAGACCAGAGAAGAGCATTCTAGCTTCCTGAGAACTACTAAAGAAAATCCTTAAATATTGAAAAGAATGGGGGAAAACACTGCTGGTTGGTTGTACCCTATTTTGCAGCATTTCTGCCCCCTGTGTCTGGGTTAGTGTCCCTCAGCCCACTTCTCCTGTCAGCTGTTACAATTCCATGCTAGAGTACCTAGGAGAGGAATCTTGTCCTCTGCCTTTAATCTCATAAATTTTAAACTGTGCCTGCATTTTTAAATTGTGCTTGCAAAATACCTGTGCAGTTTGGGTTGAAATTACAGCAGCCTTAACACAGTGATTTGAAATCAAAGGTCTGCTTGAGAAGCTGCCAAAAGATTTGGGTTTAAATTACCTGATTTAGATGTTTTGCCAGTTAGAGGCAGTTGAAATGAAAAAGTGCTTGTTTTGTAAGCATCCAGATTCCAACAATCCCATGCCCCAACTGACCCAAAAAAAGCTTATGATTCTTACCTCCCTAAGGCAATTTCTAATTGAAGATTCAAAACAGTAGGAGATGAAAATGTTGAGCACCTCTAGTGCAAAAATACTTAGCAGGAACATTTTGTGTCTGAAAATGTTAGTACTTCTTTAAGCCTTGCAAACATTTAGCTTATCCAGGATGATTTGGGTGGAAAATTGAAGTCGAACAGGGCATCCACTTGCACTGCCTCATTTTATTCTCTGTTGAGGAGATGCTGGTTCTTCTTCCTAGCTCCAGATCCTTACCTTCCTTCTGACTGAACAAAATGGAGCTCCTGCCTTGTGGCACCAACCTAAAGGCCTGCAGCTGCCTTGTAAAGCAGAGTGTCCTAGACAATGTATGCATGAGAATTAACCAGTATTTAATCATTAGCAAAAGCTAACACACCTCACCCTGTTTCTCCTCCTCCATAAAGACATTAAAGTGCTGGAGTAGGTCCAGACAATGGGAAAAAAGCTGGTGAGGGGTCTGGAGAGTAAGTCTTACGAGGAGTGGCTGAGGGATTGTTTAGCCTGGGGGACACCTTATCACTCTCTACAGTACCTGAAAGAAGGCTCTAGAGAGCTGGGGGTCGATCTCTTCTCTCAAGTAATAGGAGATAGGACAAGATGAAATTACCTTAAGTTGCACCAGGAGAGGTTTGGAGACATTTGGAAAAATTTCTACATCAGAAGGATTATCAAGCATTGGAACAGGCTGCCCAGGGAAGTGTTAGAATTGTTATCCCTGGAGGTATTTAAAAGACAAGTAGGCATAGAGCTGAGGGATGTGGTTTAGGGATGGTTCTTCTCGTAGCTGGGTTGATAGGTGGACTCATTGATCTGAAAGGTCCCTTCCAAGCTAGAGAACTCTATGATTCATCTAAGGGCTCTCCAGTTCCTGTGATAGATTTCTGAGAGCGAAGGCTGCTTTTGAGGTTGCCTGTAGGGGAGAACAAAGCTTTCAGACATCTGTAAATGTGGTGCAGGTATTCCTCTGGCCATATGACTCTACAAATAAGACTCTTATAAATTTCTCATATGGGAAATCATCAAGCTCTCTTGGCGTTCTTGTAAACTGTTAGATTATTTTGAGGAAAACACCCTGCAGCAGTGAGTTGGGATCATGCAACCTTCTTGTTCTTAAGCAGACATTTAACAAGGTCTATTTTACTGTTTAAATCTAAAAATAGAATGGGTACACTCTGTTTTGTGACCTTCCTTTCATTTTTCCATTCATTTCATGAACATTACAGAGCTACCTCCTGCAGTTTGTCCTGCAAATGGTCTCACTTAATTCCACCACACTAAGAGTTTCCTCTTGATGTGTGAAGCTGAAGCCATGTTTGTGGAGATGTGTCCTGTCTGGTTCTTGGCTGGAGAGTTTATAAAGCAAGAAGTTCTATGTGAAGCAATCTACTATAAGCAGCATGAACAGTAAGACACTTCTGTGTGCAGCTTTCTGACAGAGTCAGATTGTTCATGACCCTAGAGGAAGTCTTAAAATACCCAACCCAGGGTATCCAGCCTCTGTAATCGCTTTTGTGCTGCTGTAGTCCCACAGGAGGGTGATGCCTTGTTATTAACTGCAAGGAAACAAGGTCAGATTCTCAAACCAAGGGATTTTGGTACTTGTTTGAAGAAATCCACTGTATGACTTTTAATGGAGAAGAGGTCAACAGTTCCACTTTGGACAGCATTTGAAGCTTCAGAGTTGATTTTCATTCCAGGCCTTTTGCAGATATTCACAGAACAGAACTATGCTGAAGCAGCTGTTTTTAGAGTTGGAATTTTAATATGAGTACTCTCTTTATTTTGGTCTCTGTCTCTCTCATATATCTAAATTAAGTGCTCTAGAACACACAACTCTTCATTATGAAACCATAGGTGAAACAAGTGTTTTAGAGTTGGTTATATTTTATTTTAGCAGAAATGTTCCAGACAGTGTTAATAATGGTTTCTGTTTTCAGGATTCTGTATCCTTCTTGGTGACAATACAGAGTTCTGGATGTGGGGGACTCTTTTAAAAGTGAAGTCTCATGGTGGTCCTAATCTTGGTCTTTGTGAAGCTGATTAGTCGATACTGGCAGAATGGATCCTGTTTGCTTAGCCAAAGTATTGAATAACATTTCAGGAATTTTCTGGTCCTTTAACATTCTCTCTTTACAATTCCCTGTTGACACTGAGCAAGACTGGCAGAAAAGATCAACTTTGTTTGAATGTTCAGTGTGTCAGTTTTGCAAGGGCAAGATTACAATCTATAAATAATTGAGCAGGAAGATAAACAGGATGTGATGTCTTCTATTAAACTAAATTCTTTAATTATTTGCTAGGGAAATACTAGTTGTAAGACCAAGATGAAATGCTGGAATTTACTGGATTTGCCACTGAAATTTTCCAGGTCTGCTTTTACAAGAGGAATGGTTTAGATTTCTTCATTTTAAAACTCAACCTTCAGTTATCTTTGTAAAGAGGCCAAATATTCATTGAAGGTAGATGCTCAAATAAGGCCTTCTTTAGTAGATCCCATTTGCACCATAGTACATTTTTTTTCTGAAAATGCAGGTTTTGTTAGTGTACTTAATGCTTTTCTCCTTCTAGTTAGTGAAAAACTGTTAATGAAGACCTGTACTAGTTACGTTCCTCATCCCTATCTGTAGGGTTTCCTATTGCTTTTCTCAAAGGAACCTTGTCCAGACAGCTTGGGGTTTCTCATAGTCCAAATCCAGGAAGTATCCATCCTCCATCAGTGTGGTGTCTTGCTGTGGGTCAGCACAGGAGGAGCTGTATCATGGGGCTGCTCAAGCTGAGAGCTGCAACTGCCATAGTCTTGGCCAGAGCTAAATGTTCATACTCACGAGATTTCAAGGTTCATGTTCCCTAGATAAGGTGCTCACTGGAAATCTGTACATTCAGTAGTGATTTACATCTGCAAAGCCTTTATTTCTCATACAGGGAACAAGCACAGCAATAGCAGCCTAACAAAGTTGTTTGGAAGGGAAGAGATATCACTTTCAGATGCCGTAGGTAGTGCCAGAACCATCAGCTACAGACAGTCCACCAAGTGTAGTGATGCGTCCCAGGGAAGATGTCGTACTCCCAGTGCTTGGGACATCATGTAGGATGTTGTTTTAGAGTGGCAGCTCTTTGGGAGCTGGAGCTGTTGATGCTACTCTTGGGATATTTTAGATGGCAAGGAGGCATAAAAAGAAATTATGTGATATTGTAACTCAAGGAATTCTGAGAAAAGGCAATGTGGAGGCCAGTGCAAAGGTTATGTGAATAACTGTAGATATTATACCATCACAGGGACCGAGTTCCTTGATGTGTTCCTGTCCAGACTGCTCTAGGTGACCCTGCTTTGGCTGGGTGTTGAACCAGATGATCACAAACGTCCCTTCCCACTCTTACCATTCTGTGATTCAGTGAAGACAGAATGGCCTGGGGGCATTCACCCAGAATGGCAGAGGGAGTAGTAGGAGCTACCTGAGGAAGAGGGATGCAGAGAAGACAAAAGTATAATCCCTATTAAGGGTCTTACGTCATTGGGATGGCAGGGTTTAAGATTACTTTCCTTCCATACATTCCCCTTTTCCATGGCTCTCATATAGCATACCCTAATTGGGATGTACAAAGCCTAATGATGGGGGGGGTCCATCTAAATCTTGTCTCAGACTTTACCAGTTGTTGTTTCTGGGGGCAAGGGGCTGTAAAGCAGCCCCCCAGGAGGGTGGGTGGGTGTTCTTCATCACATAACATGGCAGCTCCCTGTGCAAATGGACATGGCCTGGATTTTCATGTGGGAAGAATCTCAGTGTAGATAAATGAACCTGCATAAGATCCCTAGGTCTAGAGCCAGCAGCCCCAGGGTGTGCTGGTGCCTCCTGCTCTTGGCTGGACAGCATGCCATTCTGGGCTGTCAGCAGATGTTTGTTTTCATTCTGGTCTGAACAGGCTCGGAGGGAAACTGGACATTTTCCAGTTCTGTCCATCCTTAATTTCTTCTCATCGGGTAGAGAATAACTTGAGTTATTTATGTTGTTGCACAAGCGCTTGGGCAGTGTTTTGTTGACCGGCCATAGTAACCTTGGAGTGATCCAGATGTGGGAACTTCTCCTGGGGTGGTCAGGGGTGTGCTGGCTGTGGTGCTCTCCTGCCACCCCATCTGCACCCCATGGCTGGTGTCAGCTGAGTGTGCATGTCTGTGACATCCTGAGGTCCTTGGGAAGAACTTATCACTGTTGCCCTTAACAACCAGCCCTAAATTTCCTGAAGTAAGGCAGAGAAAACATTAAAGAAACAGTGACACAGTGTAGGGAATCATGTTCAGAACTGGAATCTGCAGTTTTAGGCTCTGCAGGAGGAAAAATCAGAGCATGGCAAGGCCTATTCTAAAAAATACCCCTTGAGAAGACTAGTTAAAGTCCCCACCACTTGGCTGCCTGCACCAAGCGAGTATCACCTCCCTGTATTGCCACCTTCCTCTGTTCAACAAAGGCAGTGAATCATAGAATGGTTTGGGTTGGAAGGGACCTTAGAGATTATCCAGTTCCAAACCCCTAGTCCCACTAGACCAGGTTGCTCAATGCTTGTGTGGATGATGGAGATGGGCTGTGTGTGAACCCTTAATAGCAAAAAGGTGGGGATTTCTGCTGTCTAGCAGAAATTGGGCTGCTTAGAACACAGTTGATAAATAAAAGCCACTCTCCCATAGGGAGCAGAGGTGCTCACCCCATGCCCACCTCTTCCCTGTTGTCTTGGAGAATGGTCTTTCCCAGGTTGTCATCTTCTCAGTCCCCATCTGTGCAGCCCTGATGTGTCTGTGACCCTGTGCTGAGCCAAAAGCCAGACCATCCTGCTCTTCCTATTCCTGCTGCTGGAAATTTCCATGCTCTCCATGAATGGATTAGGCAGAGGGAAGTGGAGCCTCTGACATGTTTTTCCAAAGCAAAACAAAGCTGGCAAGTCTAATTTTAGGCCTGGTTTAATATGGAAATGATATCAATACTGACACAAAGCCTTTCCGTCCTCCTGGTAATTAATTTCTGTGTATTTAAGCCTTGCATGTGGAAGAGGCTGGGAACTGATAGCCTGCTCTTGACAGCTGGCTTTACAATCAAATGCTTTTATCAACAAAGAGCAAAACTAACGGGAAGTGATACCACATGCAGGCAGAGCTTTGCCTCAGTTTGCTATTGAACCAACATGTTTCTACCTCCTCCTTCTGTGCCTCTGGACAAGGTGTGTAGCAGCAGAGTGTCTGCCTGCCAAGCCTTCAGCTGGCTTGGTAGGAAGTAACTTAATGGGGTTGTTGTGACTGATGTTCCTCTCTGTCTCCCTGTGCCTGGGTTTTTTTGCTCATTAGGTTTTTGTGGCCAGTCCAAACAAAACCCAGCCTATTGTGGAGATCCTGTTGAAAAACCAACCCAAGCTAATTGAGTTCCTGAGCAACTTCCAGAAAGAGAGGACGGATGACGAACAATTCACTGATGAGAAGAACTACCTGATTAAGCAAATCCGAGACTTGAAAAAGCCGACGGCGTGAAGAACTCACCTCGTTTTCCATTGTAGGCATTAATCTCCTTTGTTAAGTCCCTCTGTGTCCCTTAAACACCATGATAGTGCTTGAGAAGGCACAGCAAGTGCCTGGGTTTTATTTTGTCTTTGTTCCTAGATGTCAAGAGTATAGGGGTTTTACATGAAAACTAAAAAAAAAACAAACGAAAAAAAGAAAAATCTAGAATAATATATTATTTTTAATCGAGACTATAATTATTTATGTTGGTTTAGACTCTCTCTATAATAGAAGCTGGTTTGATGGATTTTCATTTGTGTTCAAGAAGAATGAACCTCTTTGCTTAGCTTTAGCAGCAAACTCTAGCTGTGGGTGAGAGCACAGAGAAGGTCTTCTGAGGACACTGTAATCTTGTTCCTTTGCACCTGTAGTTGTGATTTTGTTCTAGTGCTGCACACACACACACACATGACTGTGAAAGAGTACATCTGTCTCTGGAGTTAGCTGCACTTATAGATTGAGTTCTTTAGTCAAAACAGTGGGAGATGAAAAAGCAGTAAAGGTCACATTTTTTGCTTTATTTTTGTGTTCTTTCATCTTTTAAGTTTTCTTTTTCCCCTCCATCAGAGGTTTTGTATTCAGTGCTAGGGAAGGGATGAAGACATCAGACATCATCCAGATGAGCTGTTTCTGCCTGCCTCCCATTTTCCTGTAGAGGATCTCCCTTGTGTTGGAACACAGGCTGTTCCCACCAGCTCCCAAGCAGCCCCAGGTACATTGGAAGATGGAGGGGCAACCCCCCTCCATCAAGGCCCATGTCCTGTTGCTAACAAAGTCATCCTAAATCTATTAAAATCACAAGAATTCTGTCCCCAGTTTCACTGGGAATACTTTGGGTGGTGGCCAGCGCTGAGCCACAGCACCAGTGCAGGAGGAGGCCCCTCAGCCTCTTCCCACGTGGATTCAAATCCAGTTGAGCTGAGTTCAGCAAAGACATGCTGAAATGGCCTCAGCCTGAACCAGGAGGTGGCCCTGGGTCCCCAAGTCTGTGGGTGCTCTCAGAACTGAGGGCATTTATTGGATACCTGAATGAAGGGTAGGAGGACACTTAGCAGACCCAGGCACTAAAGCACTGCCAGGAGGAGTCTGGTGTTTTCTTATCCTTCTCCATCCTGCTGGGAATTCAGTTTCTGTGTTGAAGTTGTAGAAGGGGAAATCATTGCACAGTTAATGTTTCAAGTTCAATAAGCTCTGTGGTCCAAACAGTGATTCCCAGGTGTGTCTGAAAAGTTTTTGGGGTCTTTTTTTCTAGCAGGAAATGGAAATGTTGCTCTGATGTTTTATTAGGAAGTGGAGTTTGAAAGCAAGGAGTGGAAAATTCTTGAATTTTTCTAGACAGCCTAAGTTCCGAGTTTTCCTTATTTGCTGCAAGACAGTTTTGTAGCTAAAACTTTAGCTAATGCTCAAGATAAAATGGTGACACTGAACTGTACAGACAGAACAAGACTTTTTCCTTCACAAAACTGTTGTATATTGGGGTGACTGATACTTTAATTTATGTGCTTTAGAAAAGGGGTGAAACTGAACAGATTGTGGACTCATGGTTTTTTCAAATGTCAGATATACACAACAAATGTACATCTTGGTTGCCTGGAATTTAAAAAAATATATTTACAAGCTATTAAAAGCATGATTACTGATCCCATTTCTGGCTGGGTTTCTTCCTCTTGCTTTTCTGGATACCCATACTCTCTGCAGTGCTAAATAATTTCTCTCCTTTCCCAACCAGTTGCAGCAGATGGAGAGAGAGGGATGGGCTCTTTCTTCAGAGAGCTAATGCCCTCTTACAAGGCATCACATCTGCAGCCCTGGCTGGCAGGGGGCCAGGTTTAGCCTGACTGTCACTTTCACCTCCAGCCCTGTGGGTGTTGCTTGCCATCAGAGGTATCTTGTGGGTCACTAAAGGACCTTCTCTGGAATCGCACTCCTCAGAGCTCATCCTTTAAGTCTGACCCTCTGAGATTCAGAGCCTGAAATCAAAGGGCACTTGGCTGAGCTCTGAGCTCCCAGGGTGGGGCTGTCTCCATGGCTGGATTAGCACAGAGACACGTGTCCATTGCCTCAGCCTCTGGAGTCACATGAGAACATTGGGCTTCCAGCCTGGGCTTGGAAAAAGTGTCTAATGGCGTATGGCTACAGAGTTCCTGCCCTTGACAATGTGAGTGTAACCCAGGGAGAGGTGACCAGTGCATCCCTAAGAATGATCAATGTTGTGAACTGCTCGTCTCCCTGGTCTGGGAACAGAAGAGCATCTGTCCACAACATGAGGTTACAACCACACTCTAGTGCTGGCATAGGCAGAGATGTGTCAGGCCAACAGGGAAGGGAGTAATGGGCCCAATCCCTTGCAAAGGCAGCCTCCTCCAGTGTAAGCAATCATCACACCTAAGGAGCAAGTGGTAAGGAGAGCTTGTGAAAAAAAAAGGAGAAGATATTTGTGTGTCTGGGGTGGGGGGGAGATGATTTTACAATGAAATGACACATGCCAGGCTTCTTGTAGTTTGACATACAAGAAGCTGATCCAGAAGTAGATAGTAGTCAGGGTCTACCTCAAGCTCAACTCAGTTCATTCTTTGAAAGAAGAAAAAGCAAAAGAAATGGTGAAGAAGAAATAAAGCACCATAATAACATGCCACAGCAGGTGGGGGGACACATCCCTTATGAAATGAAAATGAGGTCTTTACTAACTCAACTGTGAAATAATGATGGAATGTCCAATTTCTTCTGGGGCATTCAATCAAGATGATTCTTCTGCCTAAGCCACTGCTCCCATCAGTAAATCAAAATTTCTCTGAAATGAATGTCTGGGAGAGCTGTGTGCCTGCAGGACACAGGGTGAAGATTACAGTCCATCAGAGTGAAGACAGAAGAAAATTCTCTCCCTCTGAAGAGAGAAAGAGGCTGGAGGCTGCAGCCTCTCCATTCCAATCCCCACCCGGCATTCAGGGGGGGGTCGGATTGTACAAATGAATCTCTGCCAAGATGCAATGTGTGATCCTGCCCATAAAAATTTATTTGATACTGCTGGAGTGCCAGGAATCTTTGAACCATAAGCTCCTGCCCTGGGATTTGGGCAGCCTGTGCTACTCAGAATGATTAGAAGCAGCAACAGCCTCCCCTGTCTGTATTGGCATCTGTGCCAGCAGCTGTGAACCTGCGGGCAGGATGCAGGACCCTCGTCTTCAAGAAATGTAGGTGTTAAGACTGTTTGAGCCTTTTAATCTGCATGCTCCAGGGATGAGATCATATGAGAAGGAAAGAATGACTTGTACCTTGTAATCTAATGATAAAAGCACTCACATGAGGGAGATCTGGATCCCATTTGTTCTCCACTGCATGCTTTGCTCTTGGTCTATGAAATTGGAGAAGGACTAAAAGAAACCAGGCATTTTTCCAAAGGATGCAGTGATGTTTGGTCAGGAGAGGGGCTTTTTTTCTGGGCCAACAAATGCTTAATTTTTCTGTCTGAAGTAGAAGCACTTCAGCATTTTGTCTGGGAGGACCTTCCTGCAGAGCCTCTTATGCCTGGCTGTGATGAGGCAGAGGGGCTATGGGTTTTGGTATCTTTGACATGACAGAGACCTAGCTGTGGCCTAGTTTTGCCTCTTCTTGACTAAGCACTCTTGCAAAAAAAAACTTCAAAACATTTCCAGGGCCTTCTACCCATTTTGGACTTGAATTCTGGCACCTGCAACATCCCCTGGGTGGAACTCATGCTACACTTGCATGAGCATGGACTTGTAAGCACTGCCTGAACAGCATAAGCAACTGAAGGATTATGGAAACCAGAAGGATTTGTTGCATCTACTGCCAAGCAATGAAGCCTATTTCATGGCTCTTGTGCTGATGGACCTGAAGTACTTGGTTGTTTCTTCCTGCCAGAGTAGATGGGTGCTGGGCTGCAGCACTCCCAGGGCTTAAACAGGAGATACCCAGCACACACTAACTCACAGAATCACAGAATGGCTGAATATCAGGGATTGGAAGTGACCTCAAGAGATCATCTAGTCCAATCCCTCTGACAGAGCAGGAACACCTAGACCAGGTCACACAGGAACGCATCCAGATGGGTTTTGAACATCTCCAGAGAAGGAGACTCCACAACCTCTCTGGGCAGCCCATTCCGGTGTTCAGTCAACCTTACTGTAAAAAGGTTCTTTCTTATATTTCTGTGGAACCTCCTGTGTTCCAGTTTGCACCTATTACCCCAAGTCCTATCATCGGAGGTCACTGCGAAGAGCCGGGGTCCATCCTCCTGACACTCACCCTTTACATATTTATAAACATGAATGAGGTCACCCCTCAGTCTCCTCCATGCTAAAGAGACTCAGCCATTCCTCATAAGGGAGATGTTCCAATCCCTTTATCATCTTTGTGGCTCTGTGCCATACCCTCTCAAGCAGTTCCCTGTCCTTCTTCAACTGAGGACCCCAGAATTGGACACAATTCTCCAAATGCGTCTCACCAGGGCAGAGCAGAGGGGAAGGAGAACCTCTCTCTACCTACTGACTACACCCTTTATAATACACCCCAGGATGCCGTCAGCCTTCTAGGCCACAAGAGCACATTGCTGGCTCATGGTCATCCTCTTGTCCACCAGAACCCCCAGGCCTCTTTCCCCTACACTGCTCTCTAACAGGTTGGTCCCCAGCTTATACTGTGTGATGAATGCAGTTCTCCTGAGAGCCTTCACTGCTGGAGCCCCAGTCCTTGAGCTGCTGGTTTATGATAGTTCATAGTGTAAATGCAGGCTCAACCTCAGGAGCTGACACATTCTCTATTCCATCCAGCACTTTAACAGTGAGCACAGCCCATCTTTTGTTTAGAGAAAATCCTGGGTTCCTCTCCCACTGAGCAACAAGAAGCCCAGCAAGCTATGGAGTTACTCAAGCTCACTGCACTTATATTCCATAAGTATGCAATGAACAGAGCAGCACAAGCTGTTATGTCTGGGCATGAGGTGTCCCAGAGTTCTCTAGTGTGAGGTCTAGCCCTATAGCAAGAGGCAATCCTGCTGGTGAAAGCTGATATGGCCTGAGGAAGAGAAGAATCTGAAGACGTTGCCACCCCAGCCCCGTGCTAAAGGGGAGCCGTGCCTCCAGGAAAGGCTGGGGTCCCTCAGCCTATGGTGCCTGAGGCCACAGGCTGTCCACTCCAAGCCAGTTCTGAGCTCGATTAGTGCTGGACAGGAAACGTGGATGGAGCCTGAGGGACAGCCCAGCAGAAGGTCAGCAGTTCCGGCGGTGTGATTGAGCTGTGAGCCAAGCCTCTCACATGGCTGTGACTTGGCCCAGCTCCCCCCACCCTGGAGTCCCCGGGGGAGAGACCTGGAGCCCAGCCCTCCTGACTCACCATCCTGCTCCACAGCGCCTGCCTCCCGCTGGCCCCTCTTTCCAGGAATCCGAGAGGAGGAAAGAAACAATCAAACAAACAGCTCCTTTCCTATGGCATCTGTTGTGAGTGCCACAGTGAAAAATAACCTTTTTCCAGCTCAGGGTGTGTCGCAGTGAGTAGCAACATGGGAAGTCTGTGCCCAGGGGTGTGACACCCAGAGTGCACTGGCCAAGCTCCAGCCATGGCCAGTGGTATCACGGTGGGGAAGGTGGCTTCCCCCTCCACCAGAACACAAACCTGACAGGCAATGTCCCAGCACATCCCATGAGACAGTGTTCTTTGTTGCATTGTTATGGGGAGACCTTGTAGCAGCTTATCAGCACCTGAAGAAGGCCTACAGGAAAGCTGGGGAGAGACTGTTTGCCAGGGCACGTAGCAATAGGATGAGGGGCAATGGTTTTAAACCAGACCAGGGCAGGTTTAGATTAGGCACAAGGAAATGGCTCACCATGAGAGAGGTGAGGAACTGGAACAGGTTGCTCAGAGAGGTTACAGAGGCCCCATCCCCAGAGACATTCAAGGCCAGGCTTGATGAGGCTCAGAGGAAGACATCCCTGCTCACTGCAAGGGGGATGGACTAGTTGAAGGTCCTTTCCTACTCTATGATTCTATGATCACACAGCTGAATGCTGTCATTCACCATCACCACAAGAGCCCCATGGCTGTTTTTCTTCACTGTATGGCACTGGCAACAGCTGGGAGGTCTCTGCTACTAAGCCCAGGAAGCCATCCTGCTGCTCAGGCCCAGGAAAGCATCCTGCTGCTCTGCCCCTCTGTGAGACTGCAGATACTACAGCACATAGAATCATAGAACAGAATCATAGAATAGTTTGGGTTGGAAGGAACCTTAAAGATTATCAAGTTCCAACCCCCCTGCCATAAGCAGGGACACCTCCCACTAGATCAGGCTGCTCAGTGCCTTGTCCAGCCTGGCCTTAAACACCTCCAGAGAGGGGCATCTACAACCTCTCTGGGCAACCTGTTCCAGTGTTTCACTACCCTCACCACAAAGAATTTTTGTCTTATATCTAGCCTGAATCTACCCCTTTCCAATATACATCCATTATTTCTAGTCCTTCCATCACATATCTTATTAGAAAGTCCCACCCCTACATGCGGTATGGCCCATGCTACCTCATACTCCTCAATCCCTTGGTGAGCCTGCTGTGCTCCTTGGTAGCCACACTTACTGTGTACACTGTTTCTTCAGACACTCTAGCCCAAATATGGGTTTGAGAATAAGGCCTCATTGTCCCTTGGCAGCATGGGAACCTGTGTGTTCTGTCACACCATGTCAGCTGGCACCTCCAACATGTCAAGCTTTTACAAGTAGCTGGACACAACAAGCAGCTGATCACCATGGTGACAGTTACAAATGAAGTCTTTTGGTTGAAAGGCACTAGCCCAGTCATGGCAACATAGTTCTTTGTCGTTAAAGAAACAAAACCCAAGCATCATCCCAGCCCAACTCTTCTGGGGAGAGGTCCCAGCCCACTCATGAATGGAGTTATTTCTTCTGAGGGCAGAGGGAAGACAGGAACATATTTCAAGGGCCACGATGTGCATTGCTCAACTCTTATGAACAGAGGTCCTTTATTTCCCAATTGCTGGGCAGGTTACCTCTGCCAGCACACAGCTCTGCCAGTGTCCTTCAGCTCGCTTGTACAACATCTGGCTCGACAAGGGTTTGGAGTGAAGTTAAAACTACCCTCATCAGAGCTGACCCCCTCACATCTGTAGAGAGCTCTGTGCAAACAGGCAGCCCAGGGCTGGCCCTTCAGCGGGCGGCACACCCAGACACAGCCCTGCCCCGGCAGCCAGCGGGGAGCAAACAAACCCCTCCTCAGGTGCCCGGCAGGCTCCGTGTGCGTGGGACAAGTGGGAGGGAGCAGGGCTCAGCAACTCTTGTGGGGGAAGTGGGGAAAGGCACCTCCTCCCCATTTTAAAGCTGGGTGTGGGGGGAAAATGATGTTCACAGCCAGGCTTGCCTTGTGCCCCAAGGAGTGTCAAGGGCAGAGCCATGATTAGCTCGTGGGACAGGGCAGGTTCTCGCAGTGGGGGCTGACAGCAGTGGCTCATGCTTCCTGTCAGAGGCTCAAAGGCAGGTGGCACTGGGGACAGGCAAGAAAGCAGCATGTCCCAGGGGACAGCAGGCATTGAGGGGGGAGGAGAGACATATGTTCATTCCAGCAGAAGATCCAGATCCACTGCTAATAAATACTTGTAGCCACGAAGCCAAGTCCCTCTGCTTCTACTGGAGTTTGGTTTCTCCAGCTAAATCTGTCTCACCCCACAATGGGAATGTGAGACCAACTGCAGGTCAATGTGCTGGCATTCTTACTATCTATCTCATGTATATCTTTTAAGTTGTTCTGGGAGGGCACTGGGGAAGAGGGGGATGTTCTGTGATGGCATTTGTGTGACACATCCCTAAGGCTTGTCTCTTGCTGAAGTTATTGTTCAAATTCTTCATGGTTCCCCGCTGGCTTCTCCAACCCTTGAACTCCAAGTTAGAAACTCAGCTGCCCTGGGGAAAAATTTACTGGCAAAGCCGTGAGGTGACATCACCAGAGCCAAAGTAAAGACAGTTGAGCAACGAAGGCAAAGGAGGACATCCAGCCTTGCCTTGAAGGCTGCGAAAACTTCGTTGTTAATAAACCCCTCAGGTGCTAGGGATTAATGCGTTGAAGAGTCACCACCTCTATTAAAGGCCCCATCTCTTCCCCAGCGGCAGGAATGTGTGGTGGTGTTACTGTCATACGGGGACGTGCAGCGCTGAGGCACAGCCTGGCGGCTCTGGGTGGGTCACACCTTCAGCTCCTCTTACGAGCAGCCCAGTGGAAAATGTCAGGTACAGACAGGCGACAGCCGCGGAGCACAGAAGGTAAGCGTCACGCTGCGAAATGCCGGCTGGAAAAGCTGAGCCCGGCGCTCTCCAACAGGCAGGGACTGTGCCGCTGCCCTTTACCCACTCGGCAGTCCCATCGCCCGCCCCGAGCTCCGAGCCACAACCCGCTCCCCCTCAACGAACCGCTCCCCCTCACCGCCGGGGCCGTTCTCCTCATAACAGCGGCCTCTGGCGGCTGCGGCGCACCGCTGCACCCTGCGGCCTGTCCCACCCTGCCCCTCACCGCCCCTAGGCAGCAGGAGCGATTTTGCATGTAATCATAGGACGGTTTGGTTTGATAGGGACCTTTTAAAGATCGTCTTGTTCCACCCCCCTGCCATGGGTCGGGGCACCTTCCGCCAGACCAGGTTGCACAAAGCCTCATCCAGCCTTGCCTTGAATGCTTCCAGGGGCGGGGCATCCGCAGCTTCCCTGGGAAACTAGTTCCAGCATCTCACCAACCTCACAATAAAGAATTTCTTCCTGATACTTAATCTAAATCTTCCTTCTTTCAGTTGAAAACCGTAACTCCTCATCCTATCGCTACACTCCCCGAGTCCCTCCCCAGCTTTCCTGTAGGCCCCTTTCAGGCACTGGCAGGCTGCTATGAGGTCTTCCTGGAGCTTTCTCTTCTCCAGGCTGAACAGCCCCAACTCTCAGCCTGTCCTCGCGGGAGAGGTGCTCCAGCCCGCAATCATCTTTGTGGCCCTCTCCTGGACCCTATCCAACAGATAGGGCTCCAGAGCAGGACACAGTACAGGCTGAACAAGGCACTGAGATTGAAGTGAAGAGGGAGAATCACTCCCTTGACCTGCTTTGTTTTTAGGCCACCCCTTGTTTAGTGGGGCAGCTAAGGCAAAATAAGCCCATCACCTTCCCACTAGGGGCTGTAGGATCAGACTCTGCCTGTGACCAGTGACACACCCTGTGGAGGCACACCAGTACACTGAAGTTTTAAGAGATTGATTTGACATGTAAGGTCACAAAACTGTCTTGGCCCTACTTATATACATCACCTTATCAAGGAGGGTTCCAGCAGAAGACATTGTATGCTACCACCCCATTGCCTCTTCAAAAAGGGAAGAAAAGGGCAAAATGCTGAGCAAGACATTCTGCTTGGTGTCTGAAAAAGCACAGGACTAGAAGGTGAGGGTGTAACCATCTGCAGCACACGTGGCAGGGGGTGAGCAGAGAGCTACACAGAGCTGGGGAAACAAAAGGAAGTGTGACGGCAGTTCTCTGCAATTATTTTCCTGTGAGGAATGAAGTTCAGCAGCACATGTGTGGTGTTATAACCACCTTCATTAATGACAGAGTAATACAGAGATATTAGAAACTGTCATGTACCATCTGCCACCTTTGCATTCAAAGCCTCCAAGAAATGTCACTTACGGGATCTAACCAATTAAAGCTAAGCAGGCATTTGAAGTCTGGTTCACAGGCAGAATGGCTGAAACCAGAGAAAAGAGTCTATTTAGAGGACTGCAAGGGTTTTCAAGTAATGCTTGTGTTAAAAGTGGCTGTGAGAAGCTTGTCCCATTGCCAGGCTGGCTGACCATGTCCCACTGACTGCTTACTGTGTGTTTACAATGGCATTTCAGTACAAGAGCACTTCTGCAATGCATCTCCCATCTGTCCTTACTTACTGCGGGTGCCTCTGTGACATAAGCCTGGCTTGGAGTGGATCTGGCAGATTCCTGGAGTTAAACAGGAGAACAATCCAGCCAGGAAGTGTTTAAGGCCAGGCTGAACAAGGCACTGAGCAAGCTGATCTAGTGGGAGGTGCCCCTGCCTATGGCAGGGGGGTTGGAATTTCTTTAAGGTCCCTTCCAACCCAAAATATTCTATGATTCTATGAACAAGCTGTAGGAACAGCCCTGGCACATTCCACTGGCTAATGGGCCTATGTTCCATGTGTCTATGCTAGAGCTAAGTGGATGGAAAACCCAAATGGCTTAGACCTTTAGCATCTGCTTTGTGCTACACATTAATTCCCCTTCAGCCGCACTGCTGAGCAGCATAGCTCTGACCACCACAGCCCTGATCATGACAGAGATTCCCCTCTGCAGTAACTCTGACCACAGAATCTTAGAATATGTCGAGTTGGAAGAGACCCTCCAACTTTGCAGGGAGTAGGGACAACTTGCACTAGATCAGGTTACTAGATCAGGCCCCATCATTCCTGGCCTTGAATGTCTCCAGGACGGGGCCTCCACCAACTTTCTGGGCAACCTATTTGTGTCTCACCACCCTCAGTTTAAAGAACTTATTTCTGATGTTGAACCTAAACTTACTCTGCTCTAGATTAAGATGATTGCCCCTCATCCTGTCACCACATGCCCTGGCAAACAGTCCCTCCCCACCTTTAAGATGTTTGCATGTCCTCTGTGGTGACAATGAATCAAGATATCTGCATGTGTCCATACAGGTAATTCAGGGCAGGAGGTGCAGCAGGGACCAATTTTCCTGCCTTGACAGTTAAAGCTTCACCCACTTCCATCCCTTCCAAACCAACTGTGGAGGTGGCAGCTCATGCAATGCTCCCTGTGGCAGTTCTTACTCTCCCACAGAGGAGAGAATTCATGTTTGTTGATGCTCACAGGGCCAAAGGAGGGGACCCAGGGCTGGCAGCAGCCACAGCCTTGTGCTGAGGCAAATTCTTCAGGCAGAGCAAAGGCAGGTGATGCATCTCAGGGAACAGCTTGGACTGCAGGATCAAAGACATCACTGGGATGGTAAAGGGTGTGAGCATTTCAAAGCGCTCTGTAATGTTCCT
The DNA here is from genome assembly GCA_013400935.1 of Turnix velox. Taxonomy (NCBI): domain Eukaryota; kingdom Metazoa; phylum Chordata; class Aves; order Charadriiformes; family Turnicidae; genus Turnix; species Turnix velox. The sequence goes on from VZTY01022623.1 coordinate 207,056, forward strand.
ATTAACCCCAAGCACTCAAAAAACACACCTCAATACTTACTTTGAGATTAATTTATTAGCAGAAAACATGTTTTGCTGTAAGGCAGACAATTAGCAGAGAATTTTTGTAATTCTCAGTCAAGAGGCCAAATTATCGCTGCTAGCTAATACCTGCAATTAAAATGACTGCTTTGAAATTAATGGAAGAGACCCAAAACACATAGGGAAACTTCATACAGTATATAAAATATATAACTTTTACATTTCTTCATTTTAAATACATTGTTCTTTTTATGTAAGAAACAGACCCCCCTAGAGTTCAATTGCAAAATAAGTACGGCAGGAGATGCCCAGTCTTCTGTGGCTCTCTCTGGTAAGCAGATGACATAGCAGCACCAAATAGTGCAGGGGCTGAAAGAGAAACCCCATTCACATTCTTCCTGTTGTCCAGGATAAAGACCCTACTTGGTAATTCCAGCAAGAACAAAAAGGAGTAGAGTTACACCGATAATCACAGCCTACAGAAATTTGAGAACATCTGGAAGAATCTGTAGAAATACAGCATGACATGTAGAAATAAAAGCGTATGTGCAAGCCTTCAGCCCTACCAATGATTCAAAATTTCACGGCAAATTTTGTACAAAAATCCTTTTAAAAAAGCAACTAAAAGTAAAGGTAAAATCTTAACTCCTCATGAAGTACAGGTTACCAGAAGTGTTCACTAAAGCATAGTTATTTAATGTGTGATGTATGACTTTTATCTTGATTTACCTCTCCATGTAACCTATGATGTTTCAGGGAGTTCTCAATTTCAGCTGTTCATTTAAAGACACAGACGTCTTTATTGCTTTGGGCACCAGCTGACTGATCCTGAAGGGACCTTAAACATGGCCCTGTTTTTTTTCCTCACTTCTACCTCATGTAGAAGAGCATTGACAATGAATTATGGAAACAAGGCAGCTCTGGTGGGTAGGAAGGTTTTTTTACTGTAATCTGGACAGCATTCCTCTAATCTGTGATAAAAGCCAGGATAATTATTCTAAAACAAGATGCTTAAAAGAAGTGCGTGTGTGTGTAAATATGCCAAAGTAAAGCATTTATGATTCAAAACCAGTTTATAATCTTTCTTATGTGACACCAACACTTGACTTTAACCTCATATGAAAGTTACAAACAATGAAACTATATGATCCTTGATAACCAGAGAAGACTGTCTTCTTGAGGTTGGTGCAGCATCCAGTTTAGTCCTCAGGCTCTGGATTCTGGATCTGACTGATGACACCTAGAGCTCTAGCAGCTTGATATGCTTCCCCAAGGACGCTGAAGGACCCTGGTTCCTCCACAAAAGATTACAAGACTTGGAGAAGCAGCAGTTCAGCTACTGTGAAAAAGCACTCTTTTGAGGTGTGATGCAAAAAGGGATCCCTTTGTTGACAAACAGTGTCAATTTTTTTCTCCTTCATCCACTACCTGCTGCTGAGAAATGAAGCTGCATGCACCCTACTTTGCAGGAGAGCAGGAAGTGAACCAGCTGCTTGGTGTGATTTCTGCTGCTTACTCAGTATTCACTGCACTCAATGAGTAGCCCTGGAGTGCTGCTTTTGATAAGATCAGAACATAAGTGCCTTTACAAATAGTGAGAATAAGAGGGTTCTTACAAACAACGGACACATGGACATTATTAAAAGTGCAGACACAATTTTGGGCTATGTGCAATGGTTTATATTCTCCACAAAAGGTGGAAGTAAAAGTGTCCTTACTGATAAGAATATGAATGTCTCTACAAATGATAAGAGTGTCTTTGCAAACAGGTGTTATGCACGTTAAGTGTACTGAGGGAGTCTGTAAATCATGATTACCTTGGAACCAATGGTAAAAGCGATAGGGACGTTTGCATCCAGGAAAAATTAGGATTAAAAGAAGGCTATGCCCGCTAGCAATATGTGAGACCCCACCTGAGGAATATCTCAGTGGACTCTCTCTTTATTCAAATAAAGTTAACTCTTTTCAGGACTCCTCTGTCTTTTTTGTGAACACACACTGACCTCAGGTAACAGGACTGTTTGGAACACCTTCAGGACTACACAGGCTCAGAGAAACAGCAGCTTTCACAGTTCCACTGTGAGTGAATTCTCATGATGGTAGGAGGATATAAGCACTCCCCAGTTCTAAAGTCCAGCTATTCAAGAATTAAATTATATTGTGAGATGTGGGGATTCACAGCTCCTTGCTGCAGTTCCTAGCATCTGTACCTTAACTTACAGGACCAGTAACCAAACTGTGCAAGAACAGACTCCATGAGATTAATTGATGCCACATTAAGGATGCTTGGCAAACTATCCATTCACAGCTTTGTTATCTAGTTCCAACCTTTCCCAAGGCCTAAAAGAAACAAAGAGAACCCACAGCAGCCAGGACTTTAAGGAGGACAGCAGGAAGGAACTGGGAAAAGACATTCATACATCATACCAGCAGCAGCAGAAAAAGTTTTAAGATATTTGCACTTGAGAGCTCAGCAGAGGAGTGAACACAACCACTACTAAAATGAATAACTAAAGGTAATATTCAAAGCAGCAAACATCTGGAATAAGGAAAGCCACCTCTCAAAAGATGCTGGGTACAACTCTGTGTTTTTGTTATCTGTCACCTACCCAGCCCCTTTCAAGCTAGCTCCAACTGGAGTCTGCAGTTCCACTGGATGTATTAGCATCACCTTTGTTACATGTGTAGTCATCCAGAGATGACTGAAAAGATTTGAGCTATTTCACTTTTGAGCTATTTTCACTATTTCATCTTATTTAAGAAACAACAAGGCATCTGGTACTTCAGTAGCTTCTGGAGTTCTAGAAGACGGTTAGTGAAGATAAACAAAACCTAAACACTCAATTTTCACACAGTCTGTTTGTGCCAGTGAGATGGATCCAGCTCAATTCTTTTATACTTTCACCCAGAAGCTGAGAAAAAGCAAAACTCTTCTTTGTCTACATTAATTCAGATGGGACACACATGAGGAATGCAAGTACCACAAAATCAAGTATCTCTGCTGCTGTGATGGGTGGAAGAGAGTATGTATGAGAGACCAATCTCCAAATCACCTACCTAGCAACAATCACCATCCCAATGGCTTTGTCTACTTTACACAAGCAGACTGAGAAACAAAAGCCACTTTCAGAATCAGGAATTACTGATGATTATTTATGTACGATTTCCTACAAGTTTTCCTTGATGATTGTACTTGAAGAACTAGGGTTTATTTCTGCATTCTGCTAGCCTAGAACATGGAAATCCATTCCCCCAACCATAGCCCAAGCAAAAAAGATACCATTTTATTATTATTCTGATCTACCAGCAATAAACTTTCAGTTTTCTTTTTTAATGAGTCAACAGTAATTACCCATTCAGTTACTTTCAGAGAAAATACAAGCAGCATTTTTCCCCATAAACTTCTAAATTAAAAATCCACCAGGAAATTCTGTAAAACAGGTTAAGACATCATAAATAAACTGATTTAAAAATCACTTTCTGAGCAATAAATAAAACTCTTCCATACTTGAAAGTGCAAAGAGGCTGCATTATAAAAAGTAGAAAGCAAGACTTAATTAAGCAAGTGCTTAATTATTCAATGTTTACCAAGACACAGTTTCTTGTTTTGGTGCTGCTGGTCATCTAGTGATTTTGTTTTCTGGACCCCATCTAAAGAAAAAAAAAATCGTAAAACTTAAATATAATAATAAGCACAGTTTAAACACTCAACACATACAGACACAATGGAATAATAATGGGGGGAATTGGAGTGGGAGAGTTTGTCTTCTCCTCCATACAGGGGAACTTGCAATAGTTATAGTAAAAGAAACATACTAAGGAAAAATAACAACTTAGAACAGTTCAGTGTTGAACATGTAGGAATACCATCTCAAAGGAAACACTGTTAGAAAAATGATCTCTGTTAAAGGTTGTCAAACAAAGTATCCCAGGATGAATCTCTCTCCAGCTGGGTTTAAAATACATTAGCAGAAGGAGGGATAAACAGGCCCTAACATCCTGCAGTGACTGCTAATTCCATAAACACTACTCTGAGCCCTTCTCTCTCCCCCCCTGATTCATAAGGAAATAGCTAATAAAGAGACTTCTCCAGTAACCCAGCTCCCTACATATCAGGAATTAGCTTGTAGTATGTGACTATTCACGTGCTACAAACCCCACCTTCAGCCTTTTTTATTCTCCCAGCATGCTGCTCAGTGCTTTGAGTAACTGCCAACTCTATGTTCTGCATCTTCATGCTTGAAGCACAGAAATTATTTAGCTCCTTTTCCCCTTAGGATGAGAAACATTTTAACTGGTAGCTGACAGTAGATGCACAAAAAAGCTTCAATATAAACCTCATCTAAACTACATTTTTAGAAGATGACAGCTCCCATGCTATAGGGAAGCAGGTCAACAAGTTTTTGGCTTTTATATGTGTATATATACATACCACACCAAATGCTGATTGAAAAGCATTGTCATAGATTAGGCTTCATAAAAGAAGCAGTGAAATGCTCTGCAGAACATACTTAAATGACTTAGAGGAGTTCCATTTCTCTTAAAAAAGAATTATACTCTTCTACAACACAGTATAATGTCTTCCCGGAGACATTCAAGGCCAGGTTTGATGAGGCTCTGAGCAACCTGAGCTAGGGCATGATGTTCCTGCTCACTGCAGGAGTGTTGGACTAGATGACCTTTGAAGGTCCCTCCCAACTCAAAACATTCTATGATTCTGTACGAAGTCTTTATACCACAAAATTTAAAATGCGATTAGTCTGAAATGACCTACATGTTGTCAACCTTGATAACAGCATTCCTGGATTTCATAATGTGTGTGTGCCAAGCATTTGTTAATACAAGCCTGGTTATGACTTATCATTTGTTCATTTATTCAAAAAGCTCAAAAAGTTTTCAGAGCAAAACTGAATTAATTGAAATCAAGACTAATTAAGACTCATCAATACCAGAGGGATTCGAGTTTGACATGATCTCACTTCTTGCCTTTAATCACAAAATGAATTAATGACAAAATACTTACTTTCCCTGGCTGCAGAGTCATGGAAATCAAGGGCATTATTGTTCAATGGATTCTGTTGCCACTAGTAAATGAAGAAGATTAAGTTTACTTACACTAGAAGACAAAAGGAAGTGCAAAAGGAGGGGAAAAATTATCCTACAGTCTTTCACTGTAATACATGACTCAGTTGGAGGTGGGAAATGAAGGGCTCCCCCCCAACACATTCTTGCTTTGAGGTTAAAAAGCTATCAAGATATATGTGGTCATTAGCTCTTTTGAGACGGGGTAACAAGCCTGCTTAAACTGACAGTGCTGCAGCATGATGAGTACACTGGCCACCTTCAAAACATGTCACAGCTCTTTCAGTAGCTGCCGAAAGGTGTCATACTGTGACAAGGAGGCTTGAAGAGAAATTCAGAGCATGAAGAGACCACAGCAAAGAGCAGCAATGAATCAGAGGGAGATCTGCAGAGAAATTACAGAAAACAGACACACTTGGCCCCATCTCTGTCATACAGCACAGCACTTCTCCACAGCGCCATGACAGAGCAACCTCTCAATTCCACACACTTGACTGAAGAAGATGAGAAAACTCTCCTCTCTCTTGGCTGCAATGGGTGCTCACTCCACATTCCCCCCAGTCCTGCCCAGAGTTTTCAGCATATATAGCACATTTAGATACTTACTGTAAATTTGCTTACACCCTCAAGTTCACCAAACTTCATGTAGGATATGTCTGCTTTCTTTTTTCCAGCATCAACATCTCCTGCATAGATCTCCTTGATACCAGCTCCTTTGATTAAAGGGACACATTCATCACATGGACACTTTGTCACAAATATCATGCTTCTCTCATCAGGCTTTATTTCTCGACATCTACAGGCAGTCAGGAAACAGAATTTCAGAGCTTGTATCTTGATAGTTTTGAAAGGTGACAAACTTGATACCTCACAAGAGCAAGCAAAAAAAAGTGTTATCTACTCTCAGAAGCCACTTACTCCTAATCAAGTCCACAAATACACAATGCTATCAACTTTGGGTTTACTATCTGTGAACAAAATATCCACCCCACCTCTCCACTCAAATCATTCAACCATTTCCACACTTCCATGTTTCAGGCTATAGCATGGTCCTGAGAAAGTGGCTTGCACCCGAAGGCCAACTGCCATGCATTTGAGTGAATATTCTTCAAAAGCCAAGCTCATCTGAGAAGTCTGATGAAATTAAAGGAGATGACTATGTCCACGCACATCCAATTTCTGCATCTCAGGCATAAAGAAGAGTGATTGCAACTCATCCAGTGTCATTGCATGTTTGTTAGACAACCGTTTCTGAAACATCTCATTCTTTTCAGTGGTAAAAACAAACCCACTTACCTGAATGTCAAGGCATTCTGCTCCGCATGTATGATGTATCGGAACTTCCTGATTTCCCGATCTTTTTGCTTATCATCCATGTGTGGAAAATCAGCATACTCTGATCCAACAGGAAAGGCATTGTAACCACAGCCTACAAAATACATGGCTCCTGTTCCATCACAGCTTCTCTGCAACGGTAAGCAAAGCATCACATTTGGAGACAAACTGAGTACTGAGTCAAAGTGCTGTGCAATGTGTGCTTTTACATTAACTATTTGTGCCAAGCTGCAGCAGTTAAAAGAGAACTTGGCTCTTGCTAATAGCTCTGTGTCTATATGTAGGTTTTCCACTAAGGCACATAGGACAAGCTGTAACATCGAGGAAAACACCCAACTTTACAGGCTTTGCTTTTAGCAAGTCATACTGACAGTGGGAACAAAAAGTCAGTGATCTAGGCTCTAAAAATTTCTGCAGTGTTCAAAATTAAAGACAGCTGGAGTTAGTCCCTGATGTGCCTGAGACTGTGCTTCAAGAAACAAACCAGCAAGAAGCAGCTGACAACTGAACTGCTGAAAGCAAATGAAGAATACATGCATGAAGAATGAGGCTTCCTGGGACGGGTAACAAGCAACATCAGAGACATAAAGAAATAAAAAGCTTTCTATTTGGATGGAAAAAAGTATGGGAACAATATTTGTAGAGAAATACCACAATGATGCAAAAAGGAATGTGCTAAAGCTGCTACCGCATTTCAACTGCAACAAAAATCCTAAAGTGATTGCCAGGTTATGAGATTTCTGTGACAAGAGCTGTGAAGAGGGACCACACAGCACAGACCTGTGCTGCCCAACCAGAAGCTTTGGCAAAACTCTGTAGCACCAGAACAGCTGGAAAAACTTGACAGTTACAAGGGAAGCAAGCACACTGGGCAGAGACACTGGTCATTACTAAACTCATTTATGCTTCCCTTTCATCTTGAAATCATACCAATGAACTAGTCATTAGCTTAGAAAGAATCAGAAGTCCAAGCTTTCTATAGTGCTCTGTGTGTGCATGAAAAACACATGTATAAACTTCAAGCAAAGTAAAAAGCTCACAGCAGATACAGTATGAATTGTGTGTGGAAGAAAATGTAACTTTTTTCAATACTTACTGATCTTTCTTCTGCCCAAATAATAGCTCCAACTCCTGTTTTGTGATCCTCTGAAACGCATAAAATTTTAACCATAAATAACAAACAAAGCCCTTCTGGGTTACCTAAACATTAACATATGACATCCTAGAATAAGGGATAACTTTCATTATTACTTCATGGACAAAATAAAACAAACACAGAGAGATTCAAAGCTTCAAACTCCCATGAATCTGCTGCAAAAGCTGGGTGTGCTTTAACAGAGAGGACAGCAATATACATTTGTTGTCAAACATTAAGATGCTGCAAATACATGTTTCAGACAAGAAAATATGTGCCAAGAATATATGTGGAGAGGTTGACTGATGTGAGATGGCAAACTGTTAAAAACCTTCTTTTTGTAAACTACTTAATTAAATTACTTAATTTCTGCCATTCCAGAACCACTTATGGTTCTGGGATCTAGATTTATATAAAACTTAGTTGTATTTTATACCTAAGTGAGAGTCAAAAGATTTTAAGGGCTGACTCCTATCAACACTACAGGAAAAATGGAAAAGAACTTTTCTTATGTGACTTGGAAGTTTTCCTGGAACTTGGAAATCTTCTGATGAGAGTCTTGACCAGCTAAAATGGAGCATATCAAGGTGAAAAAACACATTTAAAGCTTCAGGTGATTAATATTGTAGAAAATGCTGTTTCAATTAACCATTTCCACTATCCTTAGTAGCGTATACACTCTCTCAAAAAGGGTCCTTCCTAACAAACATGTTTTCAGAGGGTTACATTTATTCATATTCTGCATATTTATTAGTCACTGATACAGACAGTCAGTAACTCATCTTCCACACTGAATGCCTGTACATCAAAACTCCAGCTCTTTGCAAAGAAAACCCTCATCAGATATATAATCACTAATAAATTTGAACTAGGAAGCTTAATGTATTTGTGCTTAATGCCCTTCTGGAAGGATATTTCACTACTCTTTTCCCAGAAGTGCACACAATACACTTAAAATATTGTCATTTATTTTGATAACAGAAAAATCTGGTGAAATAGGAGTAATGGATGCAAATTGGAAGAGGGTAAATTTAGGCTGGATATAAGAATGAAGTTCTTTACTGTGAGTGTGGTGAGACACTGGAACAGGTTGCCCAGAGAGGTTGTGGATGCCCCCTCCCTGGAGGTGTTTAAGGCCAGGCTGGACAAGGCACTGAGAAACCCGATCTAGTGGGAGGTGTCCCTGCCAATGGCAGGGGGGTTGTAACTAGATGATGTTTAAAGTCCCTTCCAACCCAAACCATTCTATGATTCTAAATCTCTCTATAAAAAAATAGCTGCAAAGCAGCTTGAGGAATTTAAATATTGTATTCTGTTCTCAGAGAGGTGTTCAACATGTTGGCAGGGCAGGCTTTGGCGGCGCTGCATGGGAAATATCTGCCCTGATTTCCTCTTGGAAAGCTCAGTGTTTTCATACTCAGAACTATGTACCCCTGTGAATTTTACTACTACTGCTGCTCCTGTTGCACACATGTAGGAATGGAATTCAGCACATGCTCAAGGAAGGATCTGGAAGAAGTAAGACTGAAATCAACAACAAACTCTACACAGGAGACCTGTTTTTCCTCCAGTCCTGTAACAACTCACCTGTCCGGTAGGCAAGTAGCCTGGCTTGTATCATACAGTGCCTTGCAATTTCTTGGGGTAAACCTTGATAGTCTGTTTCATTTGCTCGCTGGGATTCACTGTTGTAAAATCCGAAGCATCCAAAATCAGGGACACTGGCAGCCACCGTTGCCAAGACCAAGACAAGATCTTTCATATTTTGCCTAAGGTTGCTGAAGTACGGATTTTCACAGAGGTTCTCCAATCCCATGGTCATCAGTATTTGTTTGTGCATTTCCTCATTTGAAATTAGGAATATGCTTTCATATTCTTTTATCCTGTCCTGTCTGCATGCAGTATAAAAGTCTGTATTAGAGTCAGGCAGAGATTTTGCTATTTTTTGAATAAAATCAAACGTGGTGGAAGTTTCTTCAACAAATTGCACCATGTAGCACACCAAGGGCTGCAGCAACACGCACACTCGAGCACGGCTGTTTGACTTCAGTCTTTCTACTGCTTTGGCATCCAGCTTTGCATCATCAGTGGTCATGGGACTGGATGCCTCATTCTGCAAGCTGATTTCAGGATCTGCAGGCCAGTAAGAAATCCTGTTCACCCCAGCTGGAAGAGAAGATAATGCAGCAAAAGGAACCATGCAATCACAGTGGAACTTAAACCTCATTTTCAACACTAACCCTAACCCTTTTTTGACTCTGTAAAGCATCCAAACAACAAAAACACTAGTATACACAAGTATAAAAAGCTTATCAGACTTGATAAACGGGTTATAGACAAAAATTAGAATTTCCTAAGTTCTAAGATCTTTGTGGCAGCCTAATTTTGGATCATCTTACCTACAACAGATACATCAATGTCACATTAAAAAGAAGTTAGCAATAATAGAAGCTGTTGCTACTTGCAGAAGGGCTGTACCAGCAGATCCCAATTTGGGAGATAAATAATTCGACTGATCTTCATTGCTTTTGGGAAAGGGAGAGTAAAATAATCCCAGTGACTTTTGCATAAAATCACCTTCCTCTAGTGCCACTGACAAGCAATGGGAGGGCAAAGAAAAATGTAGCAATCAAGGCCCAATCATCAGCCTTAGGGTGGTTCTGACAAATCCCAACCAAGAGACAAACACCACCAATAATCAGAGCTGCACAGAGAAACAGGGTCTCAGTAGCAAACACTAGTTTCTTGCTCATCAGCTTGGCAAAGTATACATTCAATATTGTTTTTAACCTTGTGGAAAATACCAGTGCAGGCTACACAAATTAGGGATTGGCAATGCCAAGTGGGACCGTCTGGGAGAAAACAGACTTTATGATATCACCAATCACATGCAACATGTTTACTCCCATTCTACTATAGTCATTGCTTACCATTTACAATCATTTTCAAACAAGTTGAACATGGCTTTCTGGAAAAATAAAGATCACAGTTTTTAAGTCTTGACCCATGTTTAATGAGTGCAATCTGGCCAGCATGCAAGTCTGTACTGGAACAATGAAGACCAACAATCTTCATGTTTTTCACCACAACAAGACCACTCTTCTTTACCTACAGAAAAAGGTAGTATTATTATTTTCAGCATCAAGTCCATAGGGATGTCCTTGGGTAACGCTTAATTGATCAAGACCAGAGCATACAGCACTTACTTACAAATTGTGATACAAATCATTAAACAATCTCTGTTTCACTTCCACTAAGCAGAACTTTCTGAGGATGGCTTCTACACACTGACATTAATAGCAGTGTGCTGTGCCTCTACCAAACCTCCAATAGGGACTTGTCACAAATTCCTGTTTTTTCTGGTCATTGCTTTGCACATAACACTCAGAAGCAGCACAGAAAATTCCATCAATTACATCTGAAAACCCCTTTGAACTATCTAGTATCTGTAAATGCTCCTCAATTTAATTTGTCTTAATGTGGACCATCTTGGGAGACAACAGCTTCTCTCTCTTTAATTCTGTCTCATCATTTATAGAAGGGAATCTCAGTTCTAAAGAACCTTCCACAGAAAAAGTCTGCATACCACAGGCAAGCTCTCACATCTGGATTTCTGTGTATTGTGAGGAAATTGGACACAGTATGATCTGAAGAATGAGGTGGAACAGATCTCATTATGCTACCAGAACACTTGCCTTAGATCTGTAAATTAGTTGATTTCTTTGGGCTTACAGAAATGAGACTGTACTAAAGCTCTACATGTAACCCAAGTGCACTAAGTGAACTACTAAGTTTGAAACTGCTTGGTGCTCATCTATCCCTCATTTGGATCTAGTCCCTCATTTGGCGCATTCCAAGCTCTGAAAATTAGGCCTAATTGTCACTGAAATTTCCTCTTATTTTCCTGTCTTTCCTTGTCCTGGCTGGTACATGTGCTATGGATCTTAGCTCTGCACAAAGTAGTATTAATTTTAAAGAGCACAGTAAGAACTCTGATAACAAAAGGAAACACCTTGTTGCAGGCCACTCTGAAAATGCCCCTCTACATTGAGGTGTAACTGGCAGCCATTTAGAAGACTCAGTGTCCAGGACAGCTTCTTTTCATTGTCACTAAGGGTAGTTACCTACAAGTTCTTAATCAGAAAACATTTCAAGTACAAGAGAACTGTCCCACAATCACGAACAATGACATTTTAAAGAATATGTGATCAACCATATTGATTTGCAAATTATAATCAGTATATACTAAGAAGTGCATGGTATGCACCATGCATCCTTTGTTAACCTCTTCAAAATACTCACCAGCATTTTTTACTGTTTGCTTCACATGGCAGGGGCATACCTTGCCTTTCAAAGTTTTTCAGAAATAGGATGCTGTTAAACCATTTTGATATTTTTCTCCCACTAGTGGACTTTTTTCCTACTAAGAAATGTGTGAAAAACGTTTTTCTTCTTTGTTTTTTTTTCCCTCTGGACTATCTGTCATGTAGAGAGCAGTAAAGTTAAATTCACTACAGAAGCTATTATCAATCTGTTCAGAAAGATCAATTAACAGCAAACATAGACATTTTACCTGTGATTTCTTCTGTTGCTCAGATGAGGGAAAAAGCTCCATCCAAAGACTGAATAAAGTAAAAAGATTGACTTTAGAAAGTCTTGGCATCTGACCTGTGATTAGAAGAAGACAGAAAATTATTAAAGCATATTTATAAAGAACCAAGCCTTCTACACCAGAGCTGCTACAGAAGCTGCTTCATCAACCACTTCTGCTATTACAGCACCTAATTCCTCACTGCCCTCTTCAGGGCAGCAGTTGTCAACTCAGAATGCTCACATCTGAATGTAGAGATCACATCTTTGTGACAAGGGAAAGTGGTGAAACTTTCACTGACATTGACTGAGCTAATTCTACTCAAAGGTGAAAAGCAGAAATCATGAATCCTATTCCACATAACTTAATGTGCTCAAATGATTCACAGATGCTTACAGAAATGTGAGACATGGCTTGTGATTCAGCTTCAGGTTTACCACAGGAGACAGCAAAAACATCTGGGCACACATCATGATCTCACACTGACACCCACAGTGGATGAGCCATTGTGAAACCTTCCAGTTACATCAGTCCTGCAGTAACACACTCTGGATTTTTACAGACTGCCTAAATTTAGGTTAGACTTTTTTGCAAAAATTCACACCTATTGCTTCGGCTGCTGCTTCTGACCAAGTACCAAAGGAGTGGCAACAAATCACTCCTCAGATCACCACCTTATGCTGTGCAGAGCTTCTACACAAAATCTGGTCATTGTCTTGTGGTGTCTGTCCCATGTTTGTCCCACAAATGAAACATCCAGAATCTTTGCACCATTCCAGATGCAAATCTGTCTTGCCTCACACTTAGAAAGAAGTTAATTGAAGCTTTGAATATGCTCCAGTCCCTATTTCAGAGGTGGTTACAGAGTGCTGTAATGGACACGTATGTATTCCTCCACAGGTTTAACATGTGCCATCTGACAACAGCACTATTTCTGGTTTTATCCTTTCCTGCAAACTTTAAAGTTTTTGCAGTAAATTAAAAGCCAGAGGCAAGAATGGAATTGAGAAAAAAAAATCTTAAGTAGTTCCAGCAGTTTGTAAGAGATATAATCAGATACCAATATTGCTTTGGATGGGGAAAGTGTTAGTTTAGTAACACGTCTGTGAACTCAAACAATTAGGACAGCAGACAAACAGTCAATCCATATTTGAAGTAGCATTTTCAGACAATATTTTAGCAGCTTTTTTTCACACCGAACTGTGATTTTGGAAAGCACCATCTTATGTCCGACCGTCCACGACTCCTTCAGCTGCCCAGCTGTGTTGTCTCACTGTGCACAAGCACCACAAGGAACACCCAGGTAGGCAGATATGCTTGCTACAAGTGTACATGGCAAATAGTAGACATGGAGATTTGTTATCACTTATGCTAAAAAAAAAATCCTGCAAAAGTAAGTCTACAAGCCACATCTAAACAAGTAGAATTAATTTTCTTAAATGGGCATTTGAGTTCATTCTCATTGGAGCCCCAGTTCACTTCTGTTGTAGCACATACATGTACAGTTCCCAAATGGCAAGCTAAAATAAACAGTGCAGTTTATATCAAGACAGAAGAGATTTGGAACAAAATACAACAGAAACAAGTTTGTTTCCTTGGAACTAATCTGATTGTGACCCATCAAACACAAAAGAAACAAACTGAAGAATGTAGCAGTTCACAACTCTGTTGCGAATTGATGTGAGTTTATGAGAAGCAGAAAAATATTATGATGAAAAGGGAAAAAACCTGTGGTCACAGTTATTGTGTCTATGTATTCAAGCCTTTATTCACTTAGGTAGTTCAATGCTCCCTTAAGTTCAACAGAGGGAAGACAATGCTGATTGAAGTGGCTTGGAAAAAACTTGTAGAATTTAAAGCAATTACAGAGATGGGGTAAGAAAAGGAATCAGACTCTTTGCTACTAAGAGCAAAACTGTACATGAAAGGAGCTCTCTTTTCAGGTGCATCAAGTCCTGACAACCTCCCTGCTACACCCAAAGGTGCGATTTTACTCCTCCAGATGAGGGATCTCTCTCCAGTGAGGGAAAGCATGCTCCAGGGAAAGCAATGCTGTCAAGGCCAGTGCTGAAAACTCTGTTGCTCCTGCAACTGCAAGCAAAAAGGAGTAGGGCACTGCCCATCTGGATGTGGCTCAGGAACAGGATTATGCCACGGGTGCAATGTAGTTCAAAGTCTGACAGGCTTGAAAGAAGTCATCTTGAAAGTACAAAACCAACACCACGCTTTGACATGGTCAAGGAGGAAGAAATCACTGATACCACTCTCCTGTCTGGGAAAAGGAAACTAGAACTTGTTTTCAGAGTACATCTTCTTTGCTTATTTGGAAACAAATTTTTCATAAAACTAGGAAGGAACAACCACCATTTACCCACTGTCATGGTCCTCAGACTGACAACTACTTGCATAGCCTTTGGGCAATTCATATGTTCCCTGAGACTGCAGCAAAGGGATGTATGAAATCTGTCAAAATCTGCCTCGTTTGGCATCCTCAGCCTTGTGAGACAGCTGCTGTCAACTGAATTCAAACTTGACCCCTGCTCCAGGGGTTACTAAGCACACCCTTCAGAAGGTGAGCATTTTTATTACGTTTTAAGCACATTAAGCGTATATGGTATAGAACTGGAAAGAGAAATAATTTTGATGGGGTGTGAGTGTTAAAAAAGCAGAATACAAACATATGGTACACAAAGACCTGATGAAGAAGGAAGAGCTCAGCCAAGGGGGGTCACAGTGGGGTCACCACTTTATTGCACGGCGTGTGTGAGGAGCAAGAGCACTCGATGAAGCACCAGCTGAGGAAGGGAAAGGCTGGAGCTCTCTGCTCTCCCCCCGGGGAGGGAAGAGCCTCGAGGAAAGGACAAACAGGACGGCTCCTGGTATTCCCTCGTACATCTCGGAGCACCCGGTGGGCGAATAGAGACCCGCGAAAGGCCTGTCAGCGCTCTCCCCGTCCCGTCCCGCCAGCCTTCAGCGCCCTCACCAGCAGGGACAGGCCCCGGCCCGGCCCGACCCGACCCAATCCGTCCCCCTCCCTTCCCCGCAGCAAGGCCCCTGACGATGGGCACAGGGAGGCGCTCACCGGCCATGCTGTCGGTCTGCGTGCTCGCCGTGCTCACCCGCGGCTCCCTCGCCGCCTCCTCCGCGCCGTGCATTGGTGTCGGTAGCGGTACCGCCGGCCAGTGTACCCCTCGCTTCCCTCCCCGCCCCCATGGTGGCCCCGCTCCTCCCTGAGGGCGTCTCCGCGGCCGGGAGTCCGCATGGCAACCGCCGTGATGGGCGGGCGGCTCGGCCAGTAGGGAGCGGGAGTGGAAGGGGAGGGCGGGGCTTGCCGTGGGGCGCGCTGTGCCGGGGGCTGCGGCGCGGAGAAGCGGTGATTCGGTGTTCGAAAGCGGGAGTTAAGCGGTGAAATACGGCCCGTCCTCACAGCGGGCTTTCATCCTTCGGGTTTCCAGGAGGACCTAGAGGTGTCTGTCGAGCGTAAATCTGCCGTACCACAGGCACGATCGTCATCACCGCTGTTGCCCTGTGCGGCCTGTCCAGGGAAAATCATAGAGTCATAAAATAGTTTGGGTTGGAAGGGACCTTAAAGATTATCAAGTTCCAACCCCCATGCCATAAGCAGGGACACCTCTCACTAGATCAGGCTGCTCAGNAACCTGTTCCAGCGTTTCAATACCCTCACCATAAAGAACTTTTTTCTTATATCAAGCCTGAATCTACTGTCTTCCAATTTACATCCATAATTTCTAGTCCTTCCATCACATATCCTATTAAAAAGTCCTACTCCAGCCTTTCTGTAGGCCCCCTTCAGGTATTGATAAGCTACTATGAAGTCCCCTGTATCTTCACTGAACAACCCCAACTCCTGCAGCCTGTTTTCATAAGGCAGTTGCTCCAGCCCTTTGACCATCTTCATGGCCCTCCTCTGGACCCACTCCAACAGTTCAATATCCTTCTTATGTTGAGGGCTCCAGAACACAATACTCCAGGTGGGGCCTCACCAGAGCTGAGTAGAGTGGCAAAATCCAAACCCATGGGCAAAAAAGGGGCTCCAAGGGGCACCCTGGGCTGTGTCAGTGGCCATGTCTCCAGCTGGTTTGATAAACTGGTGGCTTGTGGCATGAGGTTTTTTGTTGCCTGGGGCCACCTAAGAGCTTTGCTAGTTCAACTGACTTCATTAAGTGTGTGGAAAATCCTGTTCTTTTCTGTAGTTGCTGCAGTGCAACCAATCTTCATGCAAGATGTTACAGCAGCATCATTGCATGGGTTCATCATTGTCACCGATGCTGCTTGCTTCCTTCTTTGTACTTATATATCTGCACCCCACGCCTGGGAAATGCTGTAAAACTGTGATGTTTGTGTCATGTTGGCTCATTGAGCAACTGTGGTTAACTGGGAAGTAATTTTTCTGTCTTACAAAGTGGGCAAGATTATGGCCTTAAAATTCCCTTGCAGGAGATGGTGGCTACTTGTCTGGATGGGTCAGCCAGATTGGAAAGGGGTCTAAGAAAGTTCTCTTCTGCAACAGGTAGGTAGCTCATGTGGATAAACAGCTTTTCAGTATGATCAGTCACAAGAAGTCTCCCTGATCTGTTAAATTTTATATTATTTCTTTCCACTGTGTTGGAGAATTGGCTTCTCCCACCAATAGCTTTTTGATTTGGACCACAGGTTTTTGGCTCATGTGTCTGAATACTTCCATCTGGGCATGAAGGTGGGGTCTTTCAGGGGTCAGAAAGCCCGAAGTAAGTGTAAATCAAGTTCACAACAGCAGTCACCTCTAGGTTGCAGTTAACTTCATTGTGCAGAAGTCAAGAAGGTGCAGTGCAATTTATATCCCATCCTGTGCTGATTTTTCCTCGAATTCCAAAATTGGAAGCTCTCAGTAGACTGTGACTGAAGAAGGATTTGCTGCTCCTATTTGCTTTGCTCCAAAAGCTGTAGATGATGGCAGCATCTCTGTGAAGTGTGAGGACATTTGCTTACTCCAGGAGCAGGAGAAACCACGCCATTCCTGAAAATCTGCCAGGAGGAGACTAGCACCAACCTAATTCAGAAAGCATTTCTGCTTAGGGGCAAAACAAAACATCAATGGAGAAGAGGTTGGTAGAAGAGCATAACCAGGAAAGGCTGTTCATAGTTCAGTGTCCTTTTTATATACATTTCAAGGTGATTCTGCATTTACAATTAACCAGTACATCAGCTTCCGAGCTGCTATTTTGAGTATGTCGCTGCAGGTCAGCAAGGATTTCAGGATGGGTATTTTCTGCTTGAATCAGACCTGTTGGGAAAACCTAGTACCTCTTTCAGCAGCTGCAGTTTGTTCCTGCATCTGTGTCTTGAAATCGTAATTCACTCAAGCGATTAGTTGCTCAACAGCCCCCTCTCCCTGCCTTTTTTGTTACTTAGCAGACCCATCTGCTAGGATTTCTCGTTTTTAAGGGCTCCAGGTGGTTTTCATCCCTGATATATTATGCTTCAATCTGATAGATGAGAGAAATGCCATTCTTAAGGCTCACTCTGACAAAATGTCCTTTGGAAATTGTCAGGCTGTCACATTGTCGGTATTCTCGGACCTGCGACCTGTTTCTATTTCTGAAGGTACCCTTTGATACCTTCAGTGCTGTGAAGCTGTTTGATTGTCTTGGCTGATGAACTTAATTAAGGTTTTGATCACATTGAGTGATTTAATAGCCATCCAATATAACAGCATTTACTCACAACCCAGTGAGCTGTTTTGCTGGGCTTTTCTGGTGCTTCTTGTCTAATTGACGGTACATTTTCATACCCTCATCTTGATGGTATCTTTGGACTGAGAATCCCATTCCTTATCACTACCTCTTTTGGAGCTGATTTGTTAAGAAAACAGACTCCTGCATCACATTTACCTACTTTGTGATGTTTTTCTGCATCTCTGAACTGCAGATTGCAGATCCTGAAATATGGTTTCCTGCACTACCATTCACCCTCTTAATGCAGACCCCTTACACTTACCCCAAAATCTTAGCTGGAGTATAATAAAATAGAGTGAAGCTGATCACCTGTTTGGAAATAGTAAGAAGGGCTTTTATCCTTAATTCCTCAGGTTCTGAATCTTTTTCCATCTATAGTTGTTTCACTGACCCATGTTTTGCCTTCTGGATTTAAAAAAAAACCCAAACATAACAAGGCATTCTTAGAGAGTTTTATCAGTGAGGTTTAAAACATCACGATAGCAGCTAGGCTCATTGGCTCATGCAGTAGATACTTGCTATTTGTTTGTACCATGCAAATAAAATGAGTTTTATCCTTATCTCCATGAGCAATATTTAAAGAGTTTCTGCTAGTGATGTGTTTTTTGAAAACTCATTAGAAGAAGGCTTTTGTGCTGCTGTCAGGCAAAGCCAGATACATCCTTCAGCCTCACCAGTCTGCTGAGTATGAAAAGAATATCTGTTAATCTAATAATTGAAATGACATCAAGCAGTCAGAAATTAATTACATTAATTAAAAAAAAGAGGAAAGAAAATCAGTTTATAAGCGAGACAGCAATTCCTTCCTTCCAGTGCATGAAGAGGTTGTGTTGTATCTGTAGGAGAATAGGCTCTCACCTGGGGACAGAGGCATCTGCTGCACATCAGCCACAGCTCTGCACTCCAATGAGAATGTGATCTGGGAGCTCTGACGCTTGCTCCAGACTTACAAAGTCAATTTTGCTGGTGCTCTGATCTCTGCAGCTGCCATGTTTCAACTCTCAACTGCTTGACAAAATAAAAGAAAGATAGGCCTGGGACATAACTTCTTTAGATCCAAACTGTTCTCTGAAAACTCTCACAAGAGCAAGGTGACATGGTGGATATTGATGCATCTGGGCTTGGAAACTGCAACACTGACCATGTAATTAAGACAGGAATAGCAGGTGATTCTTCCAAAATTTATAAAGGAACAAAGTAATTTGTGAGTACTGGGAGTCTCATTGCCTTTTCCATATCACTTAATTAAAAAATGACAAGCCAACCACTTTATAAAGATGAAAGCCTGAGTGAGCCTTCATTGAGCTCTGCTCAGTGGATACTATTCTTCCCTTAAGCTGGGACATCTCCGAAGGTTACTCCTCCAGTCTGAGAGACTCTATCAACTGCAGATATTTGGTAAATGACTGGTACTGTACGTAACCTTGTATTATAGTGCACTGAGATTTTGTTTCGGTAAGTGTCAATCATTATTACATACTCTGCAGTAATTAATAGAGTGAATGTTGCCCTTGAATTATTAAGTCTTGCTCTCATAACACATTATTTCAATAAAATCTGTTTTGCTGATACCTTTGGCAGTGGTTCTTTATGTGGTTAGATCCCCCCTGTGCCATCCTCAGATCATAGAATAATAGAATGGGTTGAATGTGAAGGGACCATCAATGGTCATAAATTCCAGCCCCCCTGCAGTGAGCAGGGACATCTTGCACTAGGTCAGGTTGCTCAGAGCCTCATCAAGACTGAGCTGGACAGCTGAGATCCAAGGTACTGTGCAGACCATGTCTGCTACAGGCTTTTAATATACATTCTGTTGCTGAGTGGGGCTGTCTCTGACATGGTTGAAAGCTGGGGCATCATCTTGAGCTTCCTCCTAGATTTGTAGAATGTGTTGAGTCGGAAGGGACCTTCAAAGGTCATCTAGTCCAGCCCCCCTTGCAGGGAGTAGAGACAACTTGCACTAGGTCAGGTTGCTCAGTGCCTCATCAAGACTGACCTTGAATATCTCCAGGGATGGGGCCTCCGTCACCTCTCTGGGCAATCTGTTCCAGTGCCTCACCACCCTCAGTTTAGAGAACTTCTTCCTAATGTCTAATCTAAACCCGCCTTGCTCTAGTCTAAGACTTAGACTCAGTAAAGACGTGGTGTTGCTCTGGTATCAGAAAGGCAATCAGTTTTGGGTCATGCCAAGGTTATTCATCAGCTGAGTAATGGATCATTTTTTCATTAAGTCATAGGAACTGCATTTTATACCCATATCATGCATTTAATCTGCAGTGCTGTCTATGGGTCCTTCAGATACTTGCAAGTGCACGCCTAGGTCTTTGCAGGTATGATGGGAACACAAGAATCACTGTCATTGTCACTGTACTTTGAATTTACAGAGTTAATTAACACAAATTTACTTTTTAAGTTTCAAAAAAACACTCAGTGGTGTCCTAGACATCAAAAAGTCTAGATTGGATTTTATGCTACAAATACAACTCAGGAAAAGATTAAAAATAAACCTTTCATGAGTGATAGGGATAAATGGCAAACATTTTCCATGTGTTTAAATTCTTCTAAGAAACTGTTTGTGTTACTCTGATACAGATAGCAACCCAGATATCATGCAAACAGAACCTGTACAAGAGAACTTGGAACAGGCAGCTGAGTGCTTGCTTTATAAAGCAGTGTACTGAAGTACACACAGTGGAACGGGAAACATTTAGAGTGTCTGGTGGTGGGAGTGTGATTTGTGACAGTGAGATGCTCTGCAGGGAAATCTGCCCAGAGTCCAAGAGCCCGGTCCTGGGGGACATCACTGGGGGAAGGTGGTGGGATTTTAGTCTGTCTCACAGGACACAAGCCAGAGCACATTGGCTATGCATAGATTGTGATGTAAGAACAGTCTTGCAAATGGCTGCAAGAGGAGGGTTTCACTGTTTTCTCAGCTTCCCTCTATATGGCTGCTATAGAGTCTTTGCAGGTCACTATGGTGAAGGTGGGTTTTGCTGGACACCTGAGATCCAAGGTGTTGTGCAAACTATGCCTGCTACAGGCTTTTAGTATAGTTTCTGTTGTTGAGTGTGACTGTTTCTGACATGGCAGAAAGCTGGGGCATCTTATTGAGATTTCTCCTAGATTTGTAGAATGTGTTGAGTTGGAACAGACCTTTAAAGGTCATCTTGCAGGGAAAAGAGACAACTTGCAGTAGATCAGGTTGCTCAGAGACTCATCAAGCCTAGTCTTGAATACTTCCAGGGGTGGGGGCCTCCGCCACCTACCTGGGCAACCTGTTCTAGTGTCTCACTACCCTCATGGGGAAGAACTTCTTCCTAATGTCTCCTACCTCAGATCACCCAGCCTGGCTTCTGTGCTCTCACTCTGCTGCAGGTGGTAGCATTGTGGAGATTGGGAGATTGAGCCTGTGGGCTCAGCTCCCAGGGCTACTTTGTGCTTCTGAAATAGTTGATTTGCCAAGAGAGAGATGCTGGGCAAGCTGCCAGGAGGGTAAAAAAGACAAGGACAAAATAGGGACCTCATCCAAAGGCTCGGTCTCTATATCTGACTTGGTCTTTAGCACTCACTGCCTTTTTCACTGTTTTGAAAAAGAGCAAGATTTGGAATCATGCAGAAGTCAGTTTGATGGCAGATGAGATGGTATCTATCAACCCTACAAAATGAGGACAGTGAAAATGACTGCACAAACCCTCCACTTCTCTCCTGGTGTAGAAACTATAGATCCTAGTCATTCCCTTGTGAGAGGAGAGTTCAGCATCTGCTGTGCTGGCATTCAAGTAACTGGGTTGTGAGCAGCTCTTTGCATGCTGGTCTCTCAAAGCAGCTTGTGATGCTTCCTCCTACCAAGGCCAGGCTTGTGCTGACTTCTTGGAAACAATAGCTTTTGTAGTTGCTCACAGGTACCTGGAGTCCCACACTGTCCTCACTGTATCTTCTAGAAAACAGCAACCACTAAAACATGGAGGACATGTCTTGCAAGGAAGCGTGAGCATCCCTTGAGTGTGTTGGGGTTCCTCCCAAATGATGCTGAGCAACCATTCCAAGTTTGTTCCACTGGTTTGAACATGAGCGGAAGACCTTGGGCACTCCACACCACCCTGCCTGTGGGTCTGACCCAGATTCATTCACCATCCACCTCCTCTGAGCTCAGGCATGAGATTTAGTTCCCAGTCATTTGTGTGATAAAGCTCATAATTCCTGAGTGCTGCTCAGCATGAAACCCACACCCTATCAGCTTTTCTATTTTGCAACCCAGCAGATTCAATTTCTCCTAATGATGTCTTTTTGGACATCTTTTACAATGCAGTGATGTGTGCTGTCAAATGGTTTCACTTGTATTTTTGTCCCATTCCATAGCAGAGATGAGCTGTCAGTTTTTCTTACTGTAATATGTTCCCTTTGACAGTTCCACCCCATGTTTCAGTGGCAAGAAGGCAAGAATGCAATTTTCTTTCCCTATTTAGCAGTAAGTACAGTATTCCTAGAACTCAGGCTAAAATGAAATATATTTGCTCCTTGCACTTTGCAAAGGAGGAAGAATTTGAAAAGAAAGGAACAAAATGCAAATGAAGATTCTGGCTATTAGAAGGTCCTGACACAAGCTGTTGTTCCTCACCAACAGCTGCAAAATGGACTCTGGAGATGAAATCAGTCAGTGGAGAAAAAATACATAAGGAAGGAATAGATCATATAAGGAGGAAATGAGGCTGGGTGGATCTCTTCTGTGTAGCGGTGGAGTTCTGCTCTATGGGTCTACCTTCTGCTTGCTGCTCTTCCTATGCCTTTTCTAGACTAGTCTCAGCAGCTCTGTCCTTCCTGGTTCCTTCCCATTCTTAGGCTCTGCAACAGGGATTTCACTTCACAACAAGCAGCATGGAAAGGAGAAAATGTTATTGTGTTTAAAGTCTCATCCTTCTACATCTTTCCAGCAACTTCCTGGAGGCAGAAAAGACGTGCCACTGCTCCACATGGGAGCCACTGGCCTTGTCTCAGCTCCCATAGCCCAGCTTCTCAGTACAAGGACTAGGGCTGAGGGCATGGATCCCACAAAGCTGTGATAGCTGCTGAGCAGGGGTCTCTTGTTTCCATCTGGGCCTGCAGAGAACTCATTTTTGTGGAGGTGTCACAGAGAGAAAGAGCCTATTTAAGGCAAAGGGTGAAGGCACCTCCATCCTCTTTGGCACCTGAAGAGTGCAGCCTGCTCTCCTGCCCCTCATCCATCAGGGTCAGCTGCTCTCACTGTGGCTGGCACACAGGCTTTCTCAGGAGAAGCAGAGTGCTGGGATAAGTGGACAAGATTATTCCCTTGCACAGGTCAGGCTTCTTCAGGTCACTCCAGCAGACTCTGCTAAGTCTGAAATGAAACACTGTGAAGAGCTAATGCCTGTAAGTCCCAAACCACTTCCAGGGCTGGGAATACTGCCTGACTTGGTGTCAGCAGAATCAAAAGCCTGGCTTAAGGAAATGTTCCCTACACTGTGCTTAGCTGCTACAGGAGAAGGGGGGAACTCAGCTGCTCTCCAAATTCTTCTTCTTTTTCCTCCTCTTTCACAGCCTCTGCTTTCATAGGGTAAAAACACAGCTTGCTTTTGGGGCATATTTGCACAGCACAGACAAAAACCAGACCTGAATTCAAATTAGGGATCTGATTTCCTTGTTAAGATAGGCAAAATTTGTTGGGCCTTACGCTTCCCTTCATAATCAGTTTAGCTGCAGGGTGGTCTGTGCTGGTATCCTTGATTTATACCAGAAGCAGAAGCCAGGCTGGTTTTCTTGGTTGCTTTCAAAGGCTTCCTGGAATTGCTTTGCAGCCTTTGCAGAGTTTCAGGGTACAGAAGCATCACAGAGTCCTGCAGCACATGGATATCCTTGATATACCAGCAGGTGGGGGCTGAGTCTCATGGAGCTGTCATGGGCTCTCTGATGTGTCAGCCATGTTTCTCAGAGCACTGGCAGAGATGAGCTGCTTCCATTGTGGCAACTATAAACCCATTAGTGTCTGCTACCTGGAGGGGCAGGGTGAAGTGGGGTGAAAGGAAGTCTCTGGGATTTCACCTTGTCATTGATGATATCTCAAGTTCTGGAGGGGAAAAAAGTTATTATTATCCTTTTGCTGCCTTTTCTCTCCTGCTTTGGCCAGGGTAGCTGTCATTTCTGATGCAGCAACTGCACCACCCTCCAGAGGGATCTGACTGCCTGGTGTAGCATCTGTGCACTGGTGGTGGTTCTCCTGTCCCAGGTAACCACACTGTCCCATCTGGCTTGTATTTCTGCCTCTTGAGTGATTTCTAGATGATACCTCTTAGATGCGTTCACTGAGCTGAATCTGGGCTCATTGTTTGGAGGCTTGGAGAATCTTCCCTAAAAGGATGTTCTATCCTGCTATTTCTCAATGTATCTCAAAGTATATATGACATTGAAGAGTGGTAACCCAGAGTTACTTGTTGTCCTGTATTTAAGATACATTTCCTCTTGAAGCCAGACAGCCCTTCTCTGCAGCATCGAGGGAAGCCTCTGCCTGCCACTGGGGCTGGTGGACTCTCATGTGTCGGCCAGGGAGAGAAGGGGAGGGGCTCTAGTGCTTTGCCTCATCAGAAAATGTGTTTATTCTACTGATACAAAGTGCCCAAAAGGTTTAATTCTGTATCTTCCCCCTGAGCTCCTCCAAGCAAACCTTGCCTCCAGATGCAGTGTTTTCCCCCACTTGTCTTCTGAGCTGCAGGAAACCCCCACAGAAGCTTGAGTGCAGCATTGCAGTACCCAGGGGCATAGAGTAAAATCAAACCAGTGTGTAAATGGTTCCCTAACACAGTAAGGATGTCTCATACAATGATTTGTGCTGGAAGGGACCTTAAAGATCACCTAGTTCAATCCCCCTGCCGTGGACAGGGACACCTCCTATTAGACCAGATTGCTCAACCCCCCATCCAGCCTGGCCTTAAACACTCACAAGGATGGGGAATCCACAGCTTCTCTGGGCAACCAGAGACCACTGTCTCACCACCCTCACAGTAAAAATTTCTTTCCTATACCTAATCTTCCTGTTTAAAACCATTATCCCTCATCCTATCACTACTCTCCCTATTAAGGAGTCCCTCCCCATCTCTCCCATAAGCCTCCTATTTGTACTGAAAAAGGCAATAAGGTCTCCTCGGAGCCCTCATACAGGCTAAACAACTCTCAGCCTGTCTTCATAGGAGAGGTGCTCTACCTCTCTTGTCATCCATACGATGCTCAACTGGACCCATTCTATGTTCCAACAGGTCCATGTCCTTCTTGTACTGAGAACTCTGTAATAATTTTAACACAAAAATGGCTTATTTCGTGAAGTTAAGCCTGTTCCTAAATCAAAAAGGAGGTAGCAGCCCAGGGGCACTGGGGCTTGTGCCATCAGGCTTGACTGATCCAAAGCCAGAGTGATGTTCAGTGGGTTTAGCTAATCCTGAGTCATTTTGGTTACACCTGCTTCACTTCATGCCCAGCACTTTTCCCACTTTGTATCATCTCTCTGTTTGAATTGCAGAGATGGCCTCAGGCTTTGTGTTTCCTGTGGAAATGATGCACTGTGGTACCAAATGTGATTTTAAGAGGAGGAAGCGAACACATGTCCCTGCACCTCTCCATTATGCCAGGCCAGTGCAAAGTGCCTTTGAAGATGGCATCATTTTATGCAAGCAAAAGAGCAGCTTTGAACTTGGATAGTCTTTGTTCACCAAGAGGTCATTGCTTTGTATAGAATAGCCTGCCACATCTGCAGGTGGCACATGAAGGCTGGAGCAGTGGGTGATAGCTCCTTCACACTTCCCTGATGCAAAAATCTCACAGGCAGTGGCAATCAGGAGAGGAATTACTGCAAGGGGGTTGGACTAGGTGACCTTGGAGGTCCCTTTCTACTCAAACCATGCTATGATTCTGTGAACTGCCCATGGGATTCTCCAAGGCCATTGTGCAATCCCAAGAAGGTTCTTGCTGCTGCACCAGGCTCTTCACATCATTGCACTTCTTCCTTGGAAGGATCCTTTAAAGGTGATGCCAATTTCTGGCAACGACTTTTTGCAACAGCAGCATTTGGAGGACGATCTTTAAAGGCTTCAATTTTTTGCAGGATATGCCCTTGGAAGAAACCTTATTTGCTTGATTCACGCAACTTTGGAAGAGATGGGGGAAAGGAAAATAGGATGTATTTTTGTAATAAAGCCCTACAACATTCTTTGTAAATTGTAGATGGTAGAAAACCAAATGGCTTTCAAGGATGGAATGGTTCACAAGCATGGAAAAAACCCATATGTTTCCAATCCAGAAAAAGTTTTAGTTACACTGAGCACATCATAGTTCTGTGAGGATTTTGCTGAGTGGGAAATAAGCAATAAATCCTGAAGCATCAGCTTAATACAAGTGAAAGGTGTTTTGAGGCGTTTCCCTTATGAGATCAGGCTATCCAATTAAATAGTGCAGAGAAAAACTGGTTCTTGCAGTAAGAAAGATAGTTTTCCACACATATTTTAGAATAAAAAATCCTTTTTTAGAACACATTTCTGACAGCTGTTGTCTAGGCTAGATAGTCTAATACATATTTCATTTAGAGTCATGTTAAGTAAAATGGTGACACAGTGTTATGCTGCAAATGTAAGTGAAATTTTGTTACAGCCAGGGAATGTCATACCCCAAATTTATTGTGGAGCTGTACAGCTGTTTAATTAATAGGGAAATTAGAAAAATAGGAAGATTGCCTAGAAGTGACTTTCTGGCACTTGCAGTGGCTTCTGCTTTCTCCACTTCTAATACACTGGGACCTTGTTAGAATGATCCTGAGTCTTATCCCCAGGCATGCTTGGCTAAAGTTAATGGAATATGCAAATGTCTTTTCTCAATCAATCAGTTTCACTTATACCCATTTAAGGGGACAGCAGAACAGATGTGATGAACTACTGACTCAAAAACAGGGAACGGTAAGTTTATGCAGGAGTAACAGCAGCCTTCAGAGCAGACTTGCAGAAGGTTGGATGCACAAAGCAGCCACAGCTAGACCTTGTACTAATGATCTATTAATCGGAGCCCATCACTCTTCTTCCTCTGTCACAACTGTTTAGACTGCAAAACATTCACCAGGTTCATGTGTCTGCATCACACCAGTAAGATTTTGCAGATGAAGCCTTCCTGCCAAAAGCAGGGTTTTCCATGGATTTTCCAGCTGTCTTTTCTCAACTTGACCTTGAGCTACCAACTTTCTCTTTTCTTATTTTATTTTCATTTTATTGCAATGCTGGGCAGTTGGTGGTGGTCAGTGAGCATTGCCCGAGACTGCTAGTCCCTGAGCAAGCAGGAGAGGCTGATCGTGTGGCACTGAAGCTCATGAAAACTGGTGAGCATCCCTCATCCCTCCACTTGAGGCTATGGTCAGGAAAACCTGCTCATGTGCTTCAGGAATGAAAGGGCTTGGATCCCTTTCCAACTTCAGGTGGTTAATTTAAGTTTAAAGTCTTCTTAAGTACAATCACGCTCTAACAAGACTCCAGGGTCAGTCATGGGCACTGTCAAATCACTGATTTTCTTTCCTCTGCATTTCAGCATAACTAAGTGTCCTCTTCAGACCTAGGGTACCTCCACATGCTTTCTTCTTATCATCTGTTCTTTGTACATTTCTTTCAATTTTCTTCATTTTCTCCTTTTAAAAATTACCATCATTTCTTTCTCTGGCTGGCAAAGTTGCTTTGCGCCTCTGATCCATTTTCCCTTTTATTTTATAGGCTCTATGGGAAGCTACTTCTGAAACTTTTCAAGAGATCCTGCCTGTGCATGAACACAGAGTTCCTGGAAATAAGCAAGAGAGTGCTATTTTTTTTAATGTACGACATCCCTCCTTAAACAATCCAGTACCAACCACCACAGAGAGCAGTGCCAGGCCTGGCTAATTCTGAAGAAACTCCCCAGACTTCATCTTTGGCTTGAGCATTTGTTCCAGAGGCAACAGGGCATTAACAAAACAGGCACTGTGAGCTCACAAATGCAGTGTCCTGCCTTGGTATTCTCTTAAGTTTGCAAAAGGGATATTTTTAACAGGAATACAAATGACTTTCCCAGGAAACCAGACCATTTCCAAGGGGCTTGCCACCCAGTGCCTGAGGCTGAGCAGGAGCAACTCAAGGCTCCAGCTCCCAGCAAAAACACAGTCCTCCCACAAGGGGTAAGATGGAGTCTCAGCCATGAGGGACAGAGGACACAGCCACACAGGACCCTGCCTAGGACACCCCAAAAAAGAGGGTTCAGTGTGGGGTCCCAATAAGGCATTTCTCACTCTCTCTTCCCACTCTCTCTTTGTGCTCCTGGTACCTCTGTGGCTGCTTTTGTGGACATTTCTGCCGGGGAAGTGTTTATCTCCCAGTGCAGTTTAGTAGCTAGTGATAAAGGAAAAGCCTTTACCACCAGACCCCAGGCATGCAGAACAGGCTGCATAGCTGTGTATCAATGGGACAAAGCTTCCCCCCCACCTCAGTCTATATGCATTTTACAAAGATTACTGTTAAAAATAACTTGTCCAAGCAAACACAAAATACCAGCTGTTCTTTTATTGTAACAGCTTAATGACACTCCCCCCCACAGCAGAAACAACTTAACCCAAGCCCTGCAGATGACTGTTCTCCTCCAGTAGAAAGCCAATGGAAGAAGAAAGCTTAATGCATGTGCAATGAGCAAGGGGTTTTCTTCTGGCTTTAGATTTTATTTTATTTTATTTTTAATTCAGTGACTCAGAACAATGGATTGTTAAATAGAGAGTTGATCGTATTTTTAAAATCTGGAGAAGGCTCAGGTTCAACACTGTCTTGAGATCATCAAGCTGAATGTTGAATTCTGCCTTCAACTGTCAGCAAGCCCCACTGCAGTAACCACCACCATTACTTTTTTTGCTCCAGGGACATATTAATTAACAAAGGTTAACAGAGATCTGAGGGCAAGCACAGATGCTCCTGCAAGAGCAATCCCACCACATTGATTCTAGTCCAGATTTTACCTAACTGATGGAATGCAATGGTGCAACAAGTCTCCAGAGAAACGGGTGCTCCAGCTCCTTCTATCTTGTCCTCGCAACAAGCTGCCTTCCTAAATGCTCCGGTTTAAGGTTGCATTTCAAATCTTAGGAGCAAAATGAACACGTTGTCATTTTTTTGACTTCCAATGCAGCTTTACGTAGTGGTAGGTCCTGGGCACAGTCCAAGCACATTTGGTGATGGGTCTCTTTTTGGGGGGAGACATACTTGTGTTCATTTGTGTCATTTGCACACATGATATATGCTGTGATGCAACAGGGACATATTGCTAGCATTTATCAAACATCACAGGGAAGTGATGGGGAATATACAACTCTCACAGGCAAGGGAGATTAGTCACTAGCAAATAAGAGACCTTGTTTGATGGTGCGGGTCAAACTGAAAGGATTAAGCCCAGAGGAGAAGCTTTGCCTGGGAAAGAGTTAGTGAAACTGCCCAGGAAACTCTTGTTCATGATTTAACATCCCAAGAACATGTGCCCCCTTCTTCCAAGAATGCTCAGGGTGGTGGAAGATTTCTTTTGCATCCATCATCTCCTTGCAAGAATATGTTTTGTAAAATCTCATTTATAAGCAAACTATTTTAAAATAGTTTGGCAAGGGCTGTCTGTGAGTTTGATCAGTTGTTGCACCCAAGCAGAGCTGCTGCCTCAAACTCCCTCCTCCTTTGCACTCCTTGCTGTTAGGATTTTTAGCAAATACTAGGGATTGCACCAAACATATGCCATGAACAACATGTAATAAACCAAAACCATAGTTTTACTAGTAATTTACTCCAGCTTTTCTTACTATCTTTCACAGCTGCGTATCACTGGAGCTACTTCATGGTCTCTGCTTGCACCCTTAAAAAAGTTGAGTATCTCAATATACAGAGGGTTGCAAAATAGCACAAGCCCTGACAAATATCCGCCCTTTTTGCTGCTTTCCTATAAAGGAAGTTCACTTCCACCTGGAAAACCTCCTGGAGGGTCAGAAGCTGGTGGCATACTCATTCCTTATGCTGGCGCTGGTCTCTGTGTAGCCACCAGCATCTTTGGTTAAGGTGAAAGCCCTTTCCACGGCGCGGTGTGGCAGGAGCAGCTTGTAGGCTGCTGCCCTGTACTTCTTTGAAATGAGGTTGTAGAGGACAGGATTGATGGATGCGCTCAGGTAGAAAAGCTGAAGAGCAAATACATTAAAGTACTGGGAGAAGAGCATCGTCCTGGTGTCCCGGGTATTTATAAAGATGATCCTGCCAATGTGGAAAGGCAACCAGCAAATTACAAAGGCCAGAACCACCACAGCTATAAGACAAAACAACACATGCCATAGTTAAGGAGTGAGTTAAACTTTTCAACCAACCAGCAAAATAAATTTCTCTTGGCTGATGTTACAAATTCTTCTAATCAGTACAAACAATAAGTAGAAATAACAGCAGACACAAATGTGATACAAAAATGAAAGTCAGTGGAAGAGGAGATGTTTTTAGGGAAGCCCACGGCAACTCCATTTGCAGCAAAGCTGCTCTTTAACATGTCCACATCTCTGAAAAAGTCCCTTGTGCAAGGGCTGAGCCTCAGTCCCCCTAGCTCCCACAGAATTTGCACTATTCTGGCAGGATGGTTGCTAATGTAAAGACTTACAGGGTATTTGGGATATTGATTTTTTTCACACTGGAGCCATTACACATATCCCCAGACAATTACTGCTGGAGACAGACGGATCTCTAGCCTGAGTCACTCCAGCTGTTCTCTCAGTCTTGTGTGGCATTTTAGCACAATACAAATACAAACACTCCTGCAATGGCAACGCAGCAGAAGCAGATGAGGAATAATTAAATAATCATATTACTGCATTCATTTTCAAAATTATTTTTGTTTATAAACACACATCATAAAACAAATAATAATTTGTGGAGCATTTGTGTGTCTCAGAGCTCAAGAAACCAAAAAGGCATACAGCCTGAGCTAGTTTATGCCTGAAATACATCACGCATGTTGTGCTGCTGGTGCTTTGAGATAAGGGGGAATCGCTCTGGTTCAGTGGGTTCTGAGGAAAGCGTGGACAAGGGTGTTTCTGCTGGAAAACCTCATGCCTGCTCCAACATAAGTATCTTCCTCAAGCAACATGTAGCCTTTCTGGATTAGTAGTTTCTTTCGACTGCGCTACAGTACTTCCACCCAGCTATTTACATCCTTGTTAAAACAAGTCTCCCTTGTAGCATTTAAAACCTTTGCAAACGGTAGAGGAAAAAAAGTAACCAGGACATTTTGTTTTATGCTCATCAACGAATTACTAAATTTCTTCTTAGTTTCCTTTCTGTTTTTTCCCTTCAGATCAGTCTACTACATACAGACTTTAACATCTCAAGGGTGGATTGCAGTCTCTAACTTTCCAGAGCCTTTCTAACCTATGTTAATGAGCACATCAGTAAGAAAATGAACTAAAAATTAACAGCATCCTACATCAGCCAGGAAGAGCTTTGTGATTTGCCTGTAAACAGCATGAATGGCTTAAGCTGCTCTTTTTTCAGCCTGCCTGGGGAATCAGTGGAATTACTCCTAGGAGTAAGACTGCTAACGAAATAGAAGTTTATTTTTCAGAAGCAGAAGTTTACTGCTTGGAGGTGTCACTACCCACTGGAAAACCCTTCTGATGCTACCCCAGTTCTTCTGGAGCAGCAGAGTACTTGTACTTGTTCCTGCCTGCTAAAAAATAAAGAAGAAGGGTATTTTACAGAAGACAGTCGTGGGTGAATCCTCAGCCCTCAGGGAGCCAAATCCCTGCCCCAGCAGCCCTTGGGAGCACTGGAGGGTTCAGCAGAGTGGCTCCCTTCTACTATCCCTGCCCTGTGCTGGACCTGTGGTGTTTTGTCCCTAGTCTTAGCCAGCCACGGCCCTAACAGCCCCAGTCCTAGCCCAGCATGGCCAGCCCAAGGGGTGATGAAGGAGGGACTTACCCAAGATCTTGATGGTCTGGCGGTGTCCCTTCTCCCGGAGCACCATGTTGGGACCCCGCAGACGGGCATTGCTCTGCCACAGCTCTCGGCCGATGAAGCCATAGAGAATGCTGAGGCAGACGACGGGCAGGATGAAGTAGGAGGTGGTGACCCAGAACATGGTAGCCAGCAGACCGGACTCCATGGCCTGCGGGGTGGGCTTGCACTCCCGGCTGTCGGTGTGATTTTCAGGCTGCTCCACATCGACGAGGAAGAAGAAGGGACTGGCGGAGAGGAAGGCGAAGGCCCAGAGGATGCCAATGACGGCCTTCACCCGGCGCTTGGTGACGACCACCTTGGCTTTGAGGGGGAAGCAGATAGCAAGGTAGCGTTCCACGGTGAGGGCGGTGATGTGGAGGATGGTGCAGTAGGTGCAGCCCTCGCTGAGGTAGTGGGAGAGGCGGCACAGCAGCTGCCCGAAGATCCAGGGCCGGGAGCGCCAGAGGCGGTAAAGGTCGAAGGGCAGCCCCAGGAGGATGAGAAGGTCCGAGACGGCCATGCTGCCCAGGTAGAGATTGGTGGTGGTCTTTATGTCGTGGTAGCTGTGGATGACCAGCACCGTCAGGACGTTGCCCACCACGCCGACCACGAAGAGCCCCAGGCAGACGACCGTGACGGGGATGAGAGCCCGCGCCGGCAGAGCCAGGCACAGCCGCTCGTCACAGGGCGGCCAGGGCCAGGGCTCGTCCTCGCTGCCATTCCCCCCGCCGCCGCTCAACATGCCGACGGGGGTCGCCGCCGCCTCAGCACCCTCCGCTGCTGCTGCCCGGCGGGACGAGCCCTGCCGGGGGCAGCGCCGCTTCTTCGTCCCCATCCCCGACCCCGCCCCTCGGTGGGGGGCTCCGAGGGGAGGGCGGACCGCCGCTCCGCAGGTAGTGCTCCGCCCCGCCACGCTGAGGGGCGCAGAACTCCGTTCCGAGGGGAGCAAGGGCACCGCCGTCACTTCAGAGCCCTTAAGACGACGGGGCACTTGCCTCTTCTACCCACCGCCCTGAAGGGAGTGGGCCACTGCCTCCGCCACGCACTAAACTGCAGCGGGTCACCGCCGCTAGCTCGGAGCCCTGAAAGGAGCGGGGCACCGTCCTGAGGGAAGCGGGACACCGCCGCTCCCCATGGCCCTCAGGGTGCGGGGCGCTCTCCTCCGATGCCTGAGGCGCGCGGGGCACTTGCCGCCTTTCCCCGCCGCTCTGAGGGGAGCGGGAGCACCGCCGCTGTTCTAGTGCCGCAGGGGAGCCGGGCACAGCCGGCACTCTTGGAATAATAGGGCACTGCCGGCGCTTCGGGGAAAGCGGGGCATCGCCGCCTCAGTCCCCAAGGAACCGGGGCACCGCCGGCCCCTGCCGCACTGAGGGGCGCTACGCGCTCTGCTCTTGGCGCCTGAGGGGAGCCGGGAACTGCCGCCCGTGCCTCAGAGCGGCCTTGCCGCCGGGGAAGGCAAAAGCGCTCCGAGCCGCGCCGGGACCGGCCGAGAGGAGGGACCGACAACAGCGAAAAAGAATGATGTCTTTATTTTCCACAGATTTTTTTTTTTTTTAAAGATACTTTGCTACATAGTTGATGTATTTTCTATATCAGACTATACAGGTTCGTCTTCATGGAGCCCAACGTTGTACAATTGCAAAGTGATATGTTTGGTAGTGTATCTAGATAAACGTTTTAAAAAGTTTAGGGTTTTTTTTATCCTTTTTAAATTTATTTTTGGAATGTACAGTATATGAGGTAAAATTAAGATTACATTAAAAACTGTCTTCAATGCAGTAATATGCACTGAGGCTCAAAATGGCAAATACACTATTAAATGACTATCAAAAATAGGAGCTCATTTGAATTTTACTATGAAAAACATACGTCACTGCAGATTAACTGTAGTAACAAATCCTACCATTTTAGACATTCAACCGTAAGAAATCTCTGGGCTGTGACACGCAACCTCATTTGCACTGCCAAACATGGCACTTTTAAGAAGGTTCTAGAAAACATCAGTTATCGCGGCATCCTGTGGGAAGGTATCAGCCTGTACGTACAAATGACAGATTGGAAATAAAATGTAAACATACAGTACATTTTAAAGACAGATCATTCTTGCCACGTGAAGGCCAAGTTCTTTGCCAGTCCTTTTGTTTTTTTGTCTTTGTTTTTTTTTTTTTTTAAAAACCCAAACAAAAACTCAGTGACATTATTCTACAGCACAGATCATTGGACGTAGAAACAATTACAATACATGCCCGTTCTAATATAAGAGAAATTCTTCAGAGATCTTCAAAGCACAAGACAGAGGTTCCTTTTTTTATTATTATTAAGACTGACAGAAGTGTTTAATACCATTAAAAATGCTAAACTGAACACAACTAGAAGTCATTAATGATCCACTATCTTGTAACTCAAATAAATTAAAAATAGCTAATTACAGAGTGTATAACAAATAACATAAGTGTGATGAGACAAGGAAATTTTTTTTTTTTCATTTAAAGAGAAGTTTCACTACAAGCTTTGTGTGTCACTGGCAATCATTGACATCCAGCAAGATGTTCAATGGGGTACTTGATAAAAATTCAGTCTGGTCATTCAAGAACTCACAAACGCAAGCTCACAAAACATTGATGAGTTGATGCCATCGCAAAGTGCTCTAATGCAACATTAACTACATGCAATCAACAATTTGGTACAGTATCCAAAGAGACATTACATTAAACATCAGGATCTCAAGGAAAAAAACCCAACAAAGCAGCTTTAAGTTTTCTGGTGCAAATTACTACACTTTGTCTTCGGATTTGGTGCCCGAAAGAAAGAAAGAGGGAAAGGAAAGGAAGGAAGAATGAAAGAAAAGGGGCAAAAAAAGGCAGTGCTTGATTCTGGTGGGTATGGCGAATGAATGCTGGGGAAACAGCAAGATTTCAGTTGTGAATTTGATCTTGGAAATCTATCAACTAGCCAAAATCGGAGGGCACAAACGTCTGTATAAACTGCATCCGATCAGAGGTCAACTTTGGAAATGTGTTTCTCGATTTAAATAACAAGTCTAAGAAAGTTCTCTCACAACTCCCCCTTCCGTATCTGCAAGAAGTAAAAGAGGCATTTATTTTGTAAGTAAACATCAAATCCTGGGGGCAAGATATACCACTTGTGCCATCCCCTCGTAGTCTTTCAGAAACATCTACTTGTGGTGAAGAACTCCACATTTATCAGATAAGAAGCTTCCTTCATGCATACTCTTCCATCCAGTTTATTATTTGCTGCCTGAGAAACGCCCCTTCGGTTTTTTTTTTGTTTGTTTGTTTTTTTCAGCATAAATCCTTGCTTCCCAAATAATTAAGACAAATGAGGAGGTAGAAATACAGCGCTAAATTGCTTTCACAGCATCAGATTAATATTGTATACAGCACAGGTTTGTTAGTGTGTGTTTTAAATGCGATCTACACATTCTTCCCTGTTGTGGTAGCAACCCTTAGAAAGCGTGGGCCAGGAAACCATATTTTTTTTATTTTTTACACTCCTGTTTTACTGGTCAAACCCTTTCCATTAAATGCTGCTTGCCTGCCCTGTCTAGAGTTTGTATATTAAAGGCATATTAAAGAAAAGATTGTATCTGTGGCTTGCGCTCTAGTAAGATGTGCCAGCCTACTCCTACCAGTAAGCATTTTAAAGTGGCTGAAAAGGTCTGTGCCAGTCCCGATGCCGGTGCTAAACACCTGGTTTCCTAAAAAGCAAGAGAACAGAATTACTTTTAGATTATGAGAAAGGAAAATGTAATGGGCAGCGACTCTAAACCCCCCCCCCAATCTCTTCACTTTATTACAAAGTACTGAATGATGACAGCGATCAGAATGGAAAAGATAGCGAAAAGTGCGAGGATGAGGGCGGCGCAGACTTGGTCGCTCTGAGACCACTGTGTCCTTGTGGTTTGAACAGCGTCCTTGTGGGCACTGGCTGGCGGTTCTGTCCTCTGAGAGATGAAGAGCACTGGTGCGCTGTAGGGCCCCACCAGGTCCTGGTGACCTCCTGGCTCTTGGCACTGGCGAATGGCACAGGCACGGAAACGGTACTCGCAGTTCAGCTGGAGGCCTGTGTATCGGAACGAGCAGTCTGGGCCCTTGTAAATCTGGTGGTAAAGAAAAAAATCTTTTCACTTTTGAAGCAGGTATTTCAGGCTTTAGGTGATTACAAGGCAAGAGCTTTTTTTTCACTTCAAGTAAAAATGCCCTATGGATACTTACATAGAATCACTGAGTTGGAAGGGACCTCCAAAGGACATCTAGCAGTGAGCAGGGACATCCTGCACTACAGCAGGTTGCTCAGACTCATCAAGCCTGGCCTTCAATGTCTCCAGAGATGGAACGTCCACCAACTCTCTGGGCAGCCTGTTCCAGTGCCTCACCACCCTCATGGTAAATTACTTCTTCCTAATGTCAAATCTAAACCTGCCCTGCTCAAGTTTTAAAACATTTCCCCTAGTCCATTTAGCTACATGCCCTGGCAAACAGTCCCTCCCCACCTTTCCTGTAGATCCCACTCAGGTACTGGTAGGCCCCTATATGAGATCCACCCACGGGTCCTTAGAGAACTGGCAGATGAAGTTGCCAAACCACTGTCCATCATATTTGAAAGGTCATGGCAGACTGGTGAAGTTCCCACTGACTGGAGAAAGGGGAACATAATTCCCATATTTAAAA